>JAADXC010000217.1:0-42577 GCA_023336425.1 Phytopythium cucurbitacearum (nom. inval.)
GAACACACTGTCCACTTTTTCACACGTCACAGATTTTTAATTACGGAAATGGCCCAGATCCGTTGCAGTTTCATAATTACTATTAAATAATTACAAGGAAAAGTGAACAGTGTGTTCACTTTTTCACACGTCACATGCTTCATAGTGAAAGGGACAGTGTGTTCCCTTTTTTCACACGTCACAGAGCGTAACCGTAACCGAGATGGGATTACGGGTACTGGGTTACTGGGTTCAGCGTACCCCATTGAATAATTGAAATAGATTTTGAAACTGAAATCTCAGACAGTACTCCAATATTTATTTCTACAGCATCGCATGCTATATTCTAGTTCAATGATTTTGAGTGGTTGCGGCTGGCCTTTTCGGGATCAGATTTCCAGATTATGCGAGCAAATTCACGCGGATGCATATCTCAGCCGAGGGCAGTGACAGCTATTCCATCCGAAAGGAACTTGACGAAAGGCAAGTTGTAACTTTAATTTGTTGTCAGACGCATATAAAACGCTAGGTTACGTGTCGTAAATCGTCGATAGTCCTGCGAGATTTGATGTGGATTCGCCAAAACACGGTGTAATATTCGGTAAAGTTCGCTTTTAATACAAATTTCACCTTAAACTCGAACTTTCTGTAAAATTGACACAGTAAAAACAGTCGAAAACGTAAATAGCGTTTACGATTCATTTTGCAAATCCTTTTGATGAGTCATTACGACAATTTTTTGTGAGAACCACGGTACGCCAATATCGAACCTAGCGAACTTTTGTGGTTTGCCGGTTGAAGCCATTTTCGCCGCCATGGTCGAGGAGGAGAGCTTGGCGGCGCGCTTGAAGGAGCTCGACGCGTTCCTCGTGCACAGCCATGGAGGCGGCGGCGTGGACGAGACGCTCGTGCACCTGCAGGACGACATCACCGAGTCGATGTTGGCATCGCGCGCGCGGGCGAGGCGCTGCACGGGGTTGTTGCTCGGGCACAGCCGGAGCAAGCAGCACGATCCGCCGAGTCTAATCGCGTTCCTGGATGCGTGCGGTATTGTGGACGACGACGCTCGGAAGAAAGAAATGAGAGAAGCGAGCGGTAGCGCGCTGGGGGTTTTGGCATTCTTCGTCGAGACGTTTGGCGGCAACCAAGCAGTGACGAAGGATCAGGTCGCGGCAATATTTCGATGTTGCCGATCTACAGCCCGAGCCGATCCTTCGAATAAAGTCAAGGCACAGGCGCTGGCAGTACGTCCCTATTCGGTGGTGAGTGGTCTACTATATAGCTAAAGTTTGGCCCGCGTATTGCAGGTGATCGTCCATGTGCTCAAGAACTGCCGTCACCTGCTGGCAGCAGAAGATTTTGCGCCGCAAGAATACGCCGAAAAGTTGTTTTACGACCTCAAGTTTGGCAAAGCAACACAGACAGCAAAGGTAAATGTCTGTTTTGGTCTGTCGATCTGTCGTGGTTCTCGTTTGATCCGAACTGTTTCTCTCGATAACAATGGAATAGGGTAACATGCTTGAAGTGATCGGATGCTTGATCGAAGCATTCCCGCGCGAGCTCCAAGCCGTTTCGGCCGCAAACATTTCGTGGATTGAGGACGCGCTGGACCAACACTTCTCCGTTCAAGATCCGCAGCTGCTCGTTATCCGAGGGCTTCTGTTCGTTCTTGCTCGCCTGATCACGTATGAACCCAATCGCTACGATACCGACGCAGACAAGAGACGGAAAATCTACTCGTGAGTTGATGCAGGAATGAATGGTGCATTTCAGCAGCATTTGGTTAACATGTGGTTGATGTGCTTCTGCCAATTCGTTCTGCAGGTACCTGAACTCGACATTGGCCGCTACCGTGAACGGGAACTTGTCTCGGTACCAGATTACAAGTGTTGCCTTGCAGTTTGTGGCCGAGCATGGGCGGATCTTCCGAGATGAAATTGGCTCGACTGCACTCACTTGGTTTTCGTTTATGAAATTTTGCTGTGCAAGCGACAACAAGACGGTACGGCCATCGGAGGATCCGAACATTCTTCCAAAGGCTTGACTTTGCAATGTCGTGTGCAATGGCTGGTTTAGGTGAAAGAACACGCTCCAAGATGCTCTACGACTGTTCTGCGGGTGATCAACCAATACCTTCTGGACAACAAGGAAGATGAGGCAAGCAAGCGTGGGCTTCATCGGATGCTCAAGGAGATGCTTCCCTGCATTTCAAATGGTGGCGTTGACAGCCACGACGCGGGTTTCGCCATCCATGGAATGAGTTGCCTTGCACCTGCGGCTCAAGTATTTCTAGGTCGAAATGGGTTGCTGAAGATCGAGGAGAAGCTGAAGCTCTACGGCGAGACGATGCTGACGATGAACGTGAAGCAGACAGCGTATGCTTGGTCTCTCTTTTCAAAATACCTGAAGTGCATTGGCGTCTTCATCGGAGAGGTGCATTCAACATTCCATGCAACGCCGCTCGATGTCACTGCATCTGTTTAACTGTGTTCCTCTTTTGATGTTGATCGCAGATCTACACTACTCCAATTGACGACGCGTATGCGATGTTCCTTGGGGATCTGTTCTGCCACGTGATGGACGCCTACCCTTACTGCATGTGGAGATCGAAAGCCTCGATTTACAAGAGTTTTCTGGGGGTTCTGCACGCGGTCAGCAAAACGACGGTTGTGGACGCACTTGTGGACCGAGTCGTTTACCACACGCTGCTGCTGTCGCTTTCAGATATCTCTTCGTCAACCGATCAGGTGTGATCCATGCGCGTTCAGGTCTGTCGATGGTTCAACTAATCACACATTTCCAAATTGCTAGGTTACTCTGTACCACCCCGAGACCGGTGTGCTGGTGACAAAACTCGTGTATTCTTACGAAGAAGTGTGGGTTATGCTGCTTGGCCGCGAGAAGGACGACCAGGCAAAAAGTGTCCTGATCGGAGACCGTCGAGACGCCATGGCGAAGCCAGCGTTCGATTCCAAGCAAGGCAGCACGTGGGTGCAAATGCGCGGCAAACTATTCGACGCGCTCGCGAGGAACATTATTCGCATCATGATGCAGCTCGATCTCTCGTATACGTTTGAACTTCACATGACAGCAGCTAGCGGAGATTACGGGGGCTTCAAGGTGAGCTGTCAAATCAAGATTGATGGTTGCACTCGTCGCTCACTCGTGTTTGGTGCTGTCCTTAGCCTGTTGTTCCGCGCGACCAATCGATCATGGTGAATCTCGCTGAGTTTGTCGAGCGACTGTTCTTGAAGACTACCAACGCCAATGTGCTTTCGTGGGTGAGATACCATGTGCCACCATCTGCTTATCAGGGTCTCACTTGTACTGACAAGACACGAAAATGCTACTGCAGATTCCGATGTTCATGCGAACGATAATTGCGGGAGCGTCTGAGCGTCCACTGGTTTCGAGCTACTATCGTATTGGTGCCGTACTCGTGGAGGTGCTGGAGCGTGATGGACATTCACAATCTCGGAAAGCACGCAGCAAACCTGGCGATACTGCTGACGATGTGCGCGCCAACCACGGGTTCGAGGAGCTTATGCCAGCGTACGGACACTTCGTCGAAGCAACTTGCGCACAGCTCCGCTTTTATCAAGATGAGTTGCTCGTCGCTTGCGCAAAATTCGTGCTGGCGACACCAGCGAGCTTACTGTCTGCCAACGCGATGACGACTTCGCTTCGAGCAATACTGTCGCTCGGGATCTCCTATCTCCCTGCTGCCGACACTGGACTTTCAGCTCTGGAGAAATGGCAGTCTCAAGATGCTGAGCAACTCAGTGCAATAATGACTGATGTCGTTCCTCTTCTCGCTCCTTATTTTAACCAGATCAACACGCCAGAAGAGAGTAAAGTATCAACGTTATCGGCGGTGAAGACTGGCTTGCTTGATGAAGACCAAGCGTCTGAGTACGTCAGGCTTCAAGGTCGGGTTATGACGTTTTTGGGCAGCGTGGGAGGTGCTGCTTCTATTCTAATGAGTCAGCCTCCTCGTACCCTCCGAAGTCAATTTGGACGTGCGGCCATGTCGACACAGGAGTTGTTTCTGCCGTGTGCACTCAACGACGTGAGTATCGAGTTGGCGATGGACAGCATGATGATGCAACTGGGGACACTGGCGCTTGAAACAACGGATCGACGGGTGAAGACCAGCGCAAGCGAAGCGTTTCATGCACTGGTGAGCTTCTTGTGCGGAAAGACTGCCACGCAACCGCATACAACTGGCGAGAAGACGGTATATTTCGATACCTGGAAGATGGCGTTTGGGCTCGTTTTACAGCTATCCACCGACTCTGACAAGATCAGTCGGGGATTGTTCGAGCCACTGTTGTTTCAGCTGTTGCGGTGGTTTTCTCGTAACAGTGGCGCATACCCATTCGAGTACTCGAACATCATCGACCATCTGACTGGCGGTTTGTCAAGCATGGACAGTGCAATTCGAGCAATGTCATCCAAGTGCCTCGCGAGTGTTCTGTCGACCGGATCAGAAACGAGTAGCGAACGGCAGCGGGCCATTTTCGAACGACTGTTTTCGCTTTGCCATCACCCAAGTGCTATTCAACGAAGTGGATCCGCTATGACCATTGCTTATTTCCTTCGATCGATGGATCGCAACAGCGCTCAAGTCGCGAGTTTGTGGGCATTAGACTGCATGAAGAATCTACTTGGTTCTCTCCGGATGGCTGAGAGCAGCAACCTCGCAGACACCGGTGGCAAAGCTATTTCTCAGAGTATGATCACCAAGGCGATCGGACAGCTGGAACGTCTTGTTAGAGATTCATCTGGTCTGTTCCACGATGGAGTCACGCTAGAGGGACGGCTGTCGCTGCCCAAGTTTACAATTTGGCTATTCCAGCAGATCGCCAAGCAAGAACCGTCGTTCCGGAATGTCTGTCAACGTTTGTTCTGTACGTTCAGTCCGATTGTCTCCGGAGCGACCTGCAAGCACTGGATTGTCGACTACACCATCTCGAAACTAGAGCCAACGGTCAATGATATCATTGCTCCTGTCGGTCTTTTGGCGAGCGGGCTAGCGCCTTTCGAAGATGAGCCGCAAAATTCCACGATTGACTGGCTAGAACAGTTCTCTGCTTCGGTGGAGGCGTTTATGTGGTGTTGGCGGATGCTGGATGCTGATGCCCTCGACATCCTCCAAGTTGAAGAGTCGTTAACAGAACGTGGCGTTCACAAGCGAAAAGCCGTGGATTCTTCGATTGCGCATCCCATTCATCAGCAGTCAACCATTGCCGCAGCAATCTCTGCATTCTTGAAGCTTCATTGGAGTCGGAAACGGATACTTGGGAGCCAGTTTGAGCGGCGGAACCTCAAAGCGTTCGCATCGGCGTTATTATCGTTGTTGCAGCTGGTGTTAACGGCCCTCACATCAAAGGATGCGTCGCTAATCTCGATGATACAAGGAAACGACAAAAATGCTCAGAGAGCACTTGCGAAGAAGACGCTGGACGCTCTCATGAACGAAGAGTCCTGTAGCGACCCTGCAGTGGTGTATGCGGTCAGAAAAACCGTTCGAGAAATCGCATCCGCCAGCTCCGAGTGGAAGAGCGCGTTTGTACAACACACAGAGGAATGCGTGAATGACTTGCGGCGAGCCCTGTCAGGTGGTGCTCAACTTGGAAAGCAGGACTCGAGTATTGCAGATACCTGCAACCTTGTGTATCAGGTGAAGCGAATCTGCTGTGTGTATTCCAGTATACATTGCATTGGATGCGGTTTACTGACTTTGTTGTGGAACTGTAGCTCCTGGAGGCCGAAATCTTGGACGCAAAGATCAGCGCGGGTTGGGCGGAAACGTTCTATCGCGCTGCCAATGAAGCCTTCAGGCAAAGTCAGCATTTGCCGCAATACTATGACTCTGTCTTTGCAGCTCTACAGGTAATGCAGAAAATGTCTAATGCTCATTTGAAATACATCTGTCTGACTCGAGCTATCGCATGATTTCTAGGCTGCTAGTGCGTGTGGTTGGGATATCACGACCATGTTTTCGGACGAGAGCTTCCGATCTCACTTCGGCCCAATGTACAGTGACATCCTGAACATCATCGTGTCGTTGCCGATTTGGAGAAGATGCGCAAGGCAGATGATCGCGTTGTCTCGAACGAACGCTCAAGTGCTTAGCGCACTCATGAGTGTATTGACTGTCGCTTCGAATGGGAGCACACTCAAGGCGACAACTCCAGAAATGGACGAGTTTGTTCTCGTGTTCCTGCAAGATGTAGCTGGGTTTGCAGATTACATCAAGGACGGCCAGCACGACGCACAGCATGGGCGAATGTTGCTCGAAGCACTGCATTTTATGCTGCTGCTTTGTCAGCGGTGTTCCGATGTGGTCTTGAAAACGTCGTGCGTTCAACCCCTTTCGGAAGTCCAAGCGTCTGTCACTGCATTGTTGGAACGCCGAGATACCGCTTATGTGGCCAAAGCAGACACACTACGATTGATCGCGGTCGTTCAGTCGATCTCGACGCGCGTTTCGTGCAAAACACTCGAGACGGAAAGTGTCGTCGATTGCCTTCGCAGCTTCGCTATTTCAGAGTTCCCGATTGTGTCTACTGATGTGAAAAGAGGATCAAGAGACTTTGATACTTTCGGCGTCCTGTTCGCCCGATTTCGCGAGGTCGTCGAGCAAAGTGCGTCTGTAAGCTTTCTTCGGCTGCTGATTCCAAGTTTGCGAGAAGGCGACCGCCATTTGTTCTTCCGAGAGATAAAAGAGTCTCTTGAACGCTTTTGTCGCGCTGTTCGCGCTAGACACGCGGCAAGTGAGACCAGCCCCGCGGATCCAAGTTCGTCGGCATTAGTCCCGGTTTTGATCGAGGTGGCTCATTTGCTGCTAGATTCTCAAGAAGGCACATCGGTCCGTCAACTTCTCTTGGAGCTGGTATTTACACCGTTGATTGAGTTGGCACCGCCAGATGCAAGGAAAGCATTCTTCATGAGTCCATCAGCGAAGGAGGCAACGTCCATGATCATCTGGCTCACCACAATCGTCTCGGCACCTCCTGAGACTATGGCGTTGAATCCTGGCGCTGCAATTGCGTTTTCGATGCTGGAGATTCTGTTCCGTCTGGTTGACCCGGATAGTGTTCGAGGTGAGATCAACGACGTCTTCCTAGGCCACAAGAATGGGAAGGGGAGAGAGTTCACCATGCTGGTGTGCAAATGCGCGAGCAAGGTGGCTGGGCAACGCATTGATACGCCTACAGGGGAAGGCCGCCTGCTCTGTTGCGCTGCGTACAACTGTTTGCTGACGGCTGTGTCTCAGTCGCAAAAGCAAGAGAAGATCTTTGATCAGTTGCTGTTCCAGAGTGCTATTTGGCGCAATATATCAGACACATCTCAACATTACCGACTGACTGTTGAAACGGAGCAGTTTCACGTGACTCCATTGTCCAAGTATTCTTCATCCACTCTGATCACCAGCGGGGTTGGTGCAATGCGGACGGGCGACAAGGCAGTTTCTCGGACAACGGAGAGCAATGGCCCACAGACGCTTGACTTTTTCAGCTGCAGCAGCCTGAGCCAAACCGATCCGCAACTCCCCGGTTCAGTTGCTGCTTCTGCGTTGGATATTGGCAGTGAAGCCTATGATGGCACTCAAATCGAGATGGACGAAATCAACTCGCATCCATGTATGGTCAACTTTCTGCGTGCGTTGTTCGAGATGAAGAGCCAATTCGGTGATGCGTGGACACCGCAAGAGATGCCCAACTGGATGAAAAAGCTGCATGAGTTCATCGACCAAGGCGCGGATCAATTTTTCCGTTTGTTTGTTGTGAAAGCCATCCTGAACTTCCCGAGTTTGTTCGCTTGCTATTCTTCGACATGGCTCCCAACCATGCTGGACGTGATAGTGGACGCTGGCCTGCCTTCAGAGAGTGAATTTCACTATCTCTTTCGGGATGTTTGCCATTTGGCAATTGATGATTGGAAAGAGGTGGGTTCCGTCCATCGCGCGGCTTCGTATGACCGATTTGTCAACACGCTGATTGGACTGAGCTCACACGACAGCACTGCAATTCGAAACGACAATATCACCTTGGTCAGCCAGCTCACTCTGCTTTGGAAAGACATTGTGAAAGTTGATGTCGGTATTGTCTGGGACTTTCTCGTTGCCGACGAAACCGAGAACAAGCGGGCAGGAAAGGTACAAAGACACACTGGGATCCAGCTTGCTAGTACTCTAATCAGCAAAGGCATCTCACTGAGAAGCACCGAAAACTCACTGCAGCCCGGACGAGCATTGGCAGACGGAGTCGTCATGTCGATGAAAGACCATGACGCGTCGGTATTCTCAATTGCTGCAGAAGTTGGCGGACTTCTTCTAACCCAGGATGTGTCTTCATATTCGAACGATATTACCGCTGTCATTCTCGATGCATTCACTAGCGAAGACTTTAAGCGGTTCTTGAGCCTCATCCGGAATATTTCGCTGCACCACCCGATGATCCTCGACGCGGCTATGCTGAATCGACTGGCGTTTGTGCTCCCGAAGGCAGTGCTGATTGACTCATGGGCACTCTTGGCTATGGAGACGCTAGAGTATGGAGCCCGAGTCGAAGATGTAGCAAAGGGAATGTTCGTGCACTTGAGGACGGGCTTTGGGCGATTCCTTCACCATCGTGACGAACGGGTTAGCTTTGTGGCTCTTCGCGCACTCTCGCCTCTCCTTGATTACATGACTCAGCAGAACCGAGAACTGGTGTGCAGTACAATGAGTGATGGTGGAATGGGTCTGCTTGAAGCATATGTGCACCACGGTAATCCAGAATGCAGACGCTTGCACTACGATGTCGTGCAACGCCTGATTCAGATGAATGCTAGTCCGACTTTGGAAACCAGGCTGCGAGGTGGTTTGTTGAGCGGCTTCTTCGATTTCGAACCGCGTATTCGAGATCAAGTGCTCACGTTTTGCTCGTCAACCAGTTTACTGCCGTCGACATGCGCGATGCGACTGAGCGAGTTGTTCGAGTCCTTCTTCTCTGCTGACCTTGCAGACCAGTGGATACTGTACTCGACAAACCTTTTACTTGGACTGGCTGAATCGACCGAGAGTTACAGAAGACCGCTAATTGCCAGTTCATTGACCGATGGTCCCTTTGTTGACGCGACCATCGACACGACCTGGGAGCAAAAACACCAGAGTATGGCACCTCTGTTTTCGCTACAGGCAGAAATGATGTCAGTCGCCAAAGCTGCGTCTCCGCTCGAGCAGAATCCACCAGCGACTAGGGGTGGCAGAATTGGTGATGGTTGGGGGAGTGTTGCTCAATCGCAGCTAATATTGCCATCAATCGGTACGGGTATGGGTATGCGCTGAGGGGGAATCTGTCGTAGGCTAAGTTTTTTGCTTTTCTTCTTCTCTGTCATAAGATGTAGGTACTGGGGCTCCAAATCTGATGTCGCAGACGGGGAATCCACGACACCAGCGAGTCCAACGCCGGTTTGCCAAGAGAACCAGAGTGTCAACAAATCCGATGCAGGGTCGAACCAACAACAAACAAGACAGACGATTCTTCCAAGAGCAAGCTGCGCTTGACAAGATCGTTCTCGCAGCAAACTTAAACCGCCAGCGGAAAGCAAGAGGCGAGAGGGTGACAATGCGGCGCAAGTATCGCATTGGGGAGTATCCAGATATTCAAATCTCTGTGTCCGACGTCCTGTCGCCACTCATGGCGCTCTGCAGCTTGCACGCAACAACGTCTCGCAGGGTGTTTGGGCTGCTATTTGCAGCAATTCTCGAGAAGGACACTTATTTCGACAGCGACGCCAATTTGAACTCACTCGGGGCGTCCCTGACAAACTCGATGGCAAAGGCAAAGATGTCCGGACCTTTTGTCGGATGCGTTCAGCATGCGTATTTTGAAACCGTTGCAAAGAATCCAGACTGGATATCTCGTCTTCAGCTGTCATCGAAGGTGCTCGGCGAATCGAGCTTGGCAAGTACCAACTATTATTCCGGCGAGTTGGTCCTCGAGGAGCTGTTGATGAACCGCGGCGGACCAGAAGACAAGCAAGCATCAATCGACAGCGATGGTGTGGTTGCTGAACGCTGGGACCAACTGCACAAAATCGTCAGCGCGATCCAAAAGCACAATTTTTTGCTAGCGATCGCCTCGAAATGCTCAGCCATCACAGACTCCCGGCTCGCGCTTGAAGCACGACTGTCTGGGAACCTCCCGATCGCCATCGCGTCTTACGACAAGGCCCACAACATACTGTCGTCGCAAATGGAGATTGTCGGCGACACCTACTCGGTTGCGGCGCAGCTAGATGCGCGTCGGTGCTTGTGGGAGAAACTGGATTGTTTGGAAACACTGAACAGCTGGACCAAGCTGGATCGAGAGATTAGAGAGCATGAGGCGCGGGAGGAGAACTTTGTTTGGAACGAAGAGTCTCCATACCTCGAAAAGGGTGTGGGGTACAAGCTTCGGAGTTGTCTCGGACTGAAAGAGCAAGCTGAAAACTCGGATTCTGCCATCATGGAGCGCCTTCAAGTATTTGTGGAGGATGCAATCAGCGACTCGTCCAAAGCGCAGGTCCTCCGTTCGAAGTTCCCAGTCGAATTGACTTTGGCGTGGATGAAATTGGAGGACGAGAACCAATCCCGGGCGATGGTAGAAGGTTTCTACTCCAGTTTCATCCAAAGATGGCAAGGCACGAGTCCCCTGGCGACCACACCGCGTTTGGAACTCATGCAAATGCTGTCTTCTATGGTTCAAATCGACGAAGTGCTCACACTGACCGGCAATATCGCCCGAAACCAATCCGAATACACCACAGAGGATGTCGACAGCCAATACTTGGCATTGGTGAACAAGTGGCTCAAGTCGAGCCCACCAACCGCAGGAGGTTCGATTGCCGTGTGGTCGCAGTATTACCTTGTCCAAGATATTACAGCGGACTATATTTGGGAGAATGGACACGATATGGGTCTGCTGTCAGACGAAGTGCATAGCTCCTTCTTGCAGGCAAAGAGCTCCGTAATGCTGGAGTACGCAAACGCGGCGCTGTCCAGCGATATCATGGCGTTGACGTCGCGGTATCTGAAAGAGTATCGGGAGCTTTGCAACGCGTCGAATCTGCCGAAAGTGAGTCTGAAGATGGTTGATGTCTTTGTGTCGCACGTGCTCAAGCTGGCTGATCGTCAACTGCACACTCAAGCACTGAGCGGCGAGTCCGTCAAGATGATTGTCAAGTACTTTCAGACTGCTACAAAGCTCTTTGACAATACGGATGTACTGGACTTAATGGAGACCGTATCCAACGAGGAGAGATCAGTGATGTGCTGCCTCGAAGCGCGCACATTTGGAAAAGCCTCCGAGTTCTACATAACGGCAAGCTTGGATAGCGCCACAGCAGAAGAGTACCTCGCACGAGCATTCGATGTATTCCAACACTCGACCACGTTTCGCGCTCAAGTGCAACAAGATGCGAGTGATGCCGTGGCACGGACAGACCGTGCTCGATTGGCGTTCATCGAGTTTCTGTCGCGCTTGTTGGCGATGAAGGGCAGTAGTATCTTGGACGGAGTCGTCGAACGAAAGAAGATCATCGAGCATCTTGTCCACAACGTTCTCGAAGGCATGATCTGCGGCAACCAAGAGTGTGCAACGTACTTTCCGCAGTTATGTGACTTGGTTGCGCCATTTCCGGACGTTGCGGAGAAATTTGAACGAACGGTGCTCGATCGAGTGCCTCTGTGGACGTGTTTGCAGTGGGCGGCACAGCTCATGGCGCTCTTGAATGGCTCGATCGGGGCTACAATTCTTGCAATCCTTGAAAAAGTACGTTGCATTCGGTCGTTGCGAGTCGAATGTGATCTGACTCCCCATTGTATCGATTACCTCTTGTAGCTAGCGGAGCAATTCCCGACAGCACTCTTCTACGATTTCAAGGTCACGTGCGGCTCAGCATCCTCCTTCAAACTGGACTTGACTCGTTTGAAGGCGCGGATAGCTAACTCCACCATGGAGAAGTTTGTTGACGCACTGCGCATGTAAGTGATATAGTGCGACATAGAAGCGTGTGGGGATGGCTCATGTTGCTTGTGGTGTTGTTGTGGCCTCTCGTTCGACAACAGGATTCACCACCCCGAGATACGATTGAAGGAAGGCTTGCGCGACGTTGCCAAGTTGTTGAATGACAACAGGCTCGACGATGCGCGCGCTCGGCTTGCTCAAGTGTGGCAGGACTGCTTTTCACTGGAGCGTGCGACTGTCGGCGTTCGTATTGGGCGGTACAACCGTGACTGGGCACGGAAGAGCGTGCGAGGCATCGAGAGGATTCTCGGGAAGAATGGCTCCAACCTCACGGCCAAGACCATTGCATCTGCGCGTGACTGGATCACAAAGAATTTCAGCGTGTTTCCTGGGAAGTTTGGGATAACAAGGGATATGAAGGCTCGTCTGGGCGACTTTGCAGAATGGCTGGAGGAGTTTGACCCAGTCAAGGACCGTCTCGAACTGCCAGGGCAGTACACATTGCGTAAATGAAAGCTCGTATCATGGATGGGTGTGCTTAGCAAGTATCTCACTCTAATTGTGCTGTATCGCGATGTGCAGATTGGGGTAAGCCAGATCCTTCGAGTCATGTCCGAATTCTGAGTTTCGACTTACTGCTCGGCGTTCTGGCGTCGAAACAACTGCCCAAGCGTCTGACATTGCGGTGTAGTGACGAGAAAGAGTACACGTTCCTGGTCAAAGGTGGCGAAGATCTCCGGCTTGACCAGCGCATCGAGCAGCTCTTTGGAGTGATGAATCAAGTGCTGCGCGTTGATCCGCGTTGCCGGGACCGAGGCCTGTCCACCAGAACGTACAGTGTGATCCCGATGACCCAGGAGATCGGCCTCATCGAGTGGCTCAGCGGCACGTCAACTCTCAAGAGTGTGATCGAAGCGCAGTTACAGAAGGACGACCGCTGCACACACTTGACGAGCAACAAACGGCAGAAGCTCGAGTTGTTCAACACGACGGCAGCGAAAAGCTACGAGTCGTTCCTGCTCAAGCAGCGTGGATCAACTTTCGGTGCAAAGGTGATTGCGCCGACGTCAAGGGAGGTGATCAAGACGTTTGCGCAAGTCCAGGCCGAGGTTCCCGGTGATTTGCTGCGCCGCCAGCTCTTCCGCCTAGGCTCCGACTACGACGAGTTTCTCTCCATTCGCGACCGCTTCCTTGCGTCGCTAGCGGTGTTCAACGCGTGCTCGTATATATTGGGCATCGGAGACCGCCATCTCGACAACTTCTTGCTCGATCTGTCTGATGGACGTGTGATCGGCATCGACTTTGGCGTGAGCTTTGGAGCTGGCGCAAGTCTGTTGCCCGTGCCAGAGCTGATTCCGTTCCGGTACACGAGGCAGATGGATGTCGTGCTGCAGCCGTACGATGGGACGAACCTCATGGCGCAGGAGATGCAGCAAGTGTTCGACGCGCTGCGCGCCAAGAAACAAGTGATTGAAAGCGTGCTGAACGTGTTCCTGCACGAGCCCCTGATGGACTGGCAGCAGACGACGACCACGTTCCAGGCCGAGATCTTCGCGCAAGCCGAGGGGGTGTCGTCCCAGTCCGGCAACGAGACCGAGCCGATGGAGGAAGACACCCAGCCTGACTCGCCAGCCCCGCCGAGGCGAGGCCGCACAGACAGAGGCTCCGAGTCGCTGTCGCTGTCAGCCGAGTCCAAGAAAGCTGCAAGCAGCGCGTGGCTGCCGGACGTCAAGATCGCGATCGCTCGGCGCAAGCTGGAGGGGTTCGCCCCTCAGCCGCTGCTCAAGGAGGAGCTGGCACAGAATGCTAACCTGTCGACCCAACTGGCCAAGTTCCACGCGCTGGTGGATGCCGTTGGCGGCCAGGGCGGGAACGACGGGGATGCGCTCGCTGTCGGAGCCGGCGGTCCGACTGGGCTGACTGCGTTCGCGCAAGCCCAGGAGCTGCTGGCGATGGCCACGTCACCCGACATCCTGGGGCGAACGTACTTCGGGTGGATGCCGTGGCTCTAAACCGGTCGCGTGCCCAGTTTCGATGAGCGAAGCTGCGTGCTGTCGATGAACGACAGGGGACGAGCTTGATTGGGCGGCGGCGCGTGGCCGTCTCCTGCGTTGGGCAATGCCACAGTCGGTCGAGTGGACTGGGCCAGGCGCTGGCGGCAGGCAGGCACGCGTCTTTGCGACAGTGGATGAAGTCACCGGCGCGTGGCCCACTGCGCTACGCCATTGGGCGGGTGCGATGGATTCACTGTCAAGTCAGGGCGATGCGCCGGCGTGTACTTTGGATGGAGGCAGTGGCTGGCTGGCCGCGTCATGCATGTTGAAGCGGACACACGACAATGCGTACCGTAAACACTCTATACATGATTCATTCGGATCATTTAGTATTTTGGGAACCACGGTACTTCGGATCACCTTTTGCTGACGTGACTGACACTTCACTTCGCTCGCTACCGCGCCGTGTTCTCGGCAGGAAACTTGCGTCCAGCAAAGAGAATCAAGACCGTAGCTTCTCACTCGAAGAGAAATCTGGACTCTTCGGCAAGTCACAGCTTTCAGAAGGAGGAGACGCGATCGAGAATGGACGGGTACTCATCGAGAACACGTTGAGATTTCCGCTATCTGCCGACGTAGAGACGTCAACATATTTCGGTCTTGTAAAGAGGTACGACAGTAGGACTGTGGACCTTCCATTCAGCTCACGGCAACTTCGTTTTCGAGCGCGCTGATTGGCTCGTGGCTCGTGGCGCGGCCCAAAGGGCACGGATCTTGCATCTGATTGGGCTGGAGACCCCATCCTCTGGCCCGTCGATTTGCTGCGACAACTAACCAAAAAAGAACCTCTCACATTACGTTTGTGGATGTTACTCTGTTGAGATTGAATTTGACGTACGACCATGTTGCAGTTGAATAGCTCCCTCAAACCTTGATATGCTGTTTGAAGGGCTCTCACAACGAAGCGCGTTGATTGGATGCTTTGATAGCTAATCTTGCAGTAATCTTGGAGCGCCGCGCACTTCGCCGAAGGCGGTTCGCCCGCACCTGCAACCTCACCTGCCCGCGCTTGATCTTGCCGCTCCAGGTACCGCCCGCCAGTCGGTGCCCGCCCGTCGGTGCCCGCCGCGTCGCCGCGTCGCCGTCACGTCGAGCGACGAGATGTCGCCGACGTCACGTGGTTTTATCTCCCCGGCTTGAAAGTCGGCACGTAACGCTCGACACGTACCACAACGTCGGGATCGTGCGGTCCGCAGCGTTTTAGTCGAACTGAGCAGAGCAATTGCGCGGTCGGTGATGGCGAGTTATTCGCCCCCGTCCCACGCCCGCCCATTGGTCCACTCAGCCCGCACCTGCGCATTGGCCCGCACGCGCACGCTCACTTCACTCTCCCCCCCCTCCGTCGGCCGACGCTCCTTTCCCTGCCAACCACACACTCGACCGGCGTACCGTACGGAACTGGCAGGCAGGACAGGACAGGCTCTCGCCTTAGTTGCGATCTTTCGGGCGATCTTTTCCGGCTGCGGCCGCTTTTTCCGCCCCGCCGTCCGCCGTCCATTCCGCAATCTGCTCCCTCTTCCGCACTGAGTTGTGGGGTTCGGGGGACTGGACCTCTCCAAGCGCATATTCGTTCGCGCAACCTTCGCGCAACGTTTCCACTTTGCGCATTGCCAGCCTCCGTTCGGTCAGGCTCACTCTTGAACCGCCGGCATCCGTCCGAGGCAACACCGACTCCGCTTGCCCGCTCGCTCGCCCTGTGCCCACATGGCGCCGAAGGACCAGCAGTCGTCGCCCAGTGAGGCCACGCCGCTCGTCAAGGCGCGCGGCGGCCGCACCGACTCGGGCAGTAGTTCGGGGATTGATGCGCCGCTGTCGCCGCCGCTCGCGCCGCTCGTCAAGGCGCCGGTGTGGCAGTTCTGGCGCACGACGTCGCCCGCGCACCGCTTCTTCCTGCTCGTGCTCATGAGCTGCATCCCCTTCGGCGGCCACTTCGTCAAGGTGAGCAGCGGTGCAGTCGCCTCTCCTGCCATTTTTCGATGTTTCATTTGACTGACGGACGGCGTGTCTATGTGGTGGTTACCCACAACCGGCAGAATGGGCTCTCGTCGCTCGAGCAGATGATGCTGGACGATCCGGAGTTCCCGATCACGAACACCATGTACGGCGCGCTCATCTCGGCCGTGTCGGTGCCGAGCATGTTCCTGCCGCTGCTCGGTGGCCGCCTGCTGGACAAGAGTGGCCACCGCAGCATCAAGTTCTTCCTCATCTGGATCTGTATCGGCCAGGCCATCTTCGCGATCGGCATGGAGATGCGGCTCTACTGGCTCGCGCTCTTCGGCCGCGTCTTTTTCGGCGTCGGAGAGGGCAGCGTTGTGGTCGGCGCGCGCGTGCTCATCGCGTTTTGGTTCCGCAACCGCGAGCTCACGTTCGCCATGGGGGTCAGTGTCGCCATCACCAACGTGTCCAAGATGCTTGCCAAGGCCACGGTTGCGCCGATCGCGCTGTACTTTGGCGGCTACGTGCAGGCGCTCTGGTACGGCTTCTTCATGTGCGTGTTGTCCGCGGTCATCGGCGTCATGGTCTGCCGGTACACCGGTCACCTTCGCAAGATCGTCAAGTCCCGTGTCGTCAGCGACGAAGCCCTGGACCCTGAGCTCGACTGGCTCAAGGAGTACGCGGAGAAGAAGCGCCAGAAGCACCGCTGGCGCAAGGCGAACCCGCACAACAAGCAGCTGTCGTGCGAGAACGTGCAGAACTTCTCGCGCATGTTCTGGCTCGTCGCCTTCCTCCACGTCAACTTCATCAACGTCTTCCACCTCTTCCAGAATGTCTCGAGCAGCTACCTGTACCAGCGCTACGGCTACTCGATCGTCAAGGCTGGCATTGTGAGCAGCATCTCGCACTCGTTCGTCATTCTGGCGCCGTTCATCGGGCTCATGATCGACCAGTTCGGCGGTCGCGTCTTCCTCATCATCCTCTCGTCGATGCTGTCCATCCTGGCGTACGTGCTCATGATCTTCACGGAGACGACGCCGCTGGCGTCGATGGCGTTGATCTCGATCTGCCTCTCGTTCACGCCGACGATTCTGATGGCGGCTATCCCAGCCTCGGTGAGCCGCAAGAACTTCGGCACGGCGTTCGGCATTGTCGAGATTGCGGACGCGATTGGCGCCACAGTTGGCAACATCGTCATTGGCTTCCTGCGCGACGAGACCGGCAGCTACGAGTCGGACATGCTGATGCTCCTGGGCATGGCGATCCTCACGTTCATCCTCGCGATCATTCTCGTGTTCGACGACTACCGCAGCGGCTGGGTGCTGAGCTCATCGAGCAAGCGCTCGCGCGCGCTGTCGATGGACGACGAAGACCCGGTCGCGACCAACATGCTGACCGAGCGCGCAGGCGAGGGTCTCCAACGCCGCGGCACTCCAGAGCGGGTTGTATAACTAAGACACACGGGCGTTGTGTATGTCACTTCTCCTCGTCACTTCGACGCAACTACTCTCCTGCGGCCGAACGCTCCGGCCAAGAATCCGAGCGACCAAGCCTGCGGACGGATAGATCGGCTAGGGCAGTCAACGGCCCGCAAGCTCCCTCTTGCAGTCAGGCGAGGTGTCATCCTGCTGACACCGATGTCGCTCACGAGGAGACCCCAAGCGCCGCGTGTATTGTATTATTTAGAGCGACTGCAATGCAGTCTGCTCCAAACCACGCGTTATTCCTTCGCTACACACGAATATACTTGCGATCTTGCTGGATTCATTTGATGGTGTTTGGTGCTACTCCATTGACAAGTTGGTCATGGCCAGCAGTAGCTTGGACCGCATTGCTGCAGCGCTCGAGTACTCCGGGAGGTGAATTCGTCTCGTGCGGCCATTGACGACGGTCACGACTGGGTAACATGCGTCCGGGTGGTCTCGGCCATCATGGAGTGCATCAGCCAGCTCAAGGACGATGTCCACTGTACCTTCGACTCCTGCTGTTGGGATCTTCCCAGCGGTAAGAAATTGGGCAAGCAAACGTCGCTCCAGTGATGTAAACCCGCGCACCACTGCCCAAAACGTCTCGTGATGGCGTGCGTCTTGGCTGAAGAGAGCGTTGGTGTAGAGCGTACTCACGAACCGAACATTGACATCAGAGAGGCGATCGCGCACTCCTCGCCCACCGCCACAGAGTGTCAGGCATCGGCTCGGTACAATCGACAGGAGGCCGTTGCGTATCGCGTCGACTGCGGTATGGCGAGCGTGCACTCGGAAGACCATTTCATCGTCTTTGTCTTTGTCCCATTCTCGATCTGAGTTCGCAATCACAGTCGTCGGGTCCGCGAGCTCGGTCCAGAACGATAACGTTATGAATTCAAGGGGCAGTAGCAGCCTACTGCGCCACGCTATGCCCAGGAGCTGACCGAAGCAAAAGTACCAACCCAACAACTCGCTCCGGTCTGCGCAGCAATTCTCGACGATGGACGGAACGAACAAGGTCGTGTTGACGTCGAGCTGCACGGGGACATCGGCATGTACATCCCCGTGTCTGCATCCCGATTCGGGACACAGAGTCGTTGGAACAAACAAAGGGAAGGCGGGCGACTGCACTTCCCTCACCACGTGCTCAAAGAGTTGCAGGTACTTGAACGTTGGATCAGTGTCTGCAGTCGTCTGCTCCTTATCCTCGTCTCCGTTATGCTGCTGACCCTGGTTGCTGCCTGATGTATGGGCTTTGCCGTAGTGCTCGCTCATGTCAAACGAACCAAACAAAGTCATTGCGACCGAAGAGTTGGCCACTTGCACAATGAAAGCTTGGTTGATGGGGATAGCGTCGAACGGCTGTGATTGTTGGTGCCTCCACTTTTCCGACGATCGAGATGTCAGCTGAGCAGCAATTTGGGGAAAGAGCGAGCGACTTCTCTTCGTCGAGGTTATCGTTGTTCTCGAGCTCGGAGTCTCCCAAAACGTTGGAGATCGGCCTGTGCTGGGATACGCCACATCGATGACTGGAAGGCTGAAGTTGGCACTGTCGCCGGTCTCTTCGGTCTTTGAACTATCACTCTCAAGCGGCAAGGTCTTGCTGTAATCCAGGTCTTCGTCAATCAGTCTGTCTCTTTGGTGCTGGAACAGAAGAGCAGGCACAAGGCGCGTGGCATGCACACTAGATAGGTCGGCAGAGCTTGGTTTTATCCCATATGGCGAATGCAATGCAGTCGCAAGCGCTGCAGTCATCAGTGACGGGGTGCACACAGTTGCAATCTCTTGCTGATCGGCATCAGCTGCCTTTGGTTGTCCCTCAATCGTTCTCGGGAAGGACCGCCCAAAGTGGTTTCGAGGCAGGATCAACCGGACTACAGCATACAAATGGATATTGAGGCTCAGCAAATACCCCATTCTCGCCAAGATGCAGTTCCCTGCCGCATTGTTGCAAATCTCGACATGCTTCTTGTAAACTTCTGGAGGAATGATGCTTGATCCCTGATCGGTCTGCATTGCGGTCGCGATCTCGGCAAACGAAAGATCGAAAGGACTATTGAAGCCACGCGATACAGCGATTCTGTCCATAGCAGCTATAATGCTCGCATCGGTGCCGACCATGTCATCTGCTTGATTCCATATCGATTGACAGTCTCGAAATCCCGTGGCCATGAGCTCGTCAGTATCACACACGACACCGGTCACAGGTAATACATCGCCCATTCGAGCGGGCTGTCGATGAACCGGATAGTCTTCAGGGTTTCTAGTCATCTCGGCACATGTGCTTAGGCTCCACGACGAAACCTCTGGCTGGCACTCGCGCGGTTTGACTGGATCGAAGCTTTCCAACTCATACCACAGCTGATGTTCATACTCCCCCAAGACAACGCACTGACCATCACTTGTGAAGATCGAGTCCCCTTTATGCAGCTGGTACTTGTCCATTGCGACCGGGTTGCTGTCGAACACAATCACTCGACCCAACGCAGTCTCCCGAAATACTGTGTGGCCTCGTTGCCATCGCTGAAACAAGGCGAACGACTTGTGAATCTCTAGCTCTGTTGTCGACGTGGGAAAGTCTGGACCATCAAAAGGTATGTGCGCATCCAAACCTCGAGTGGCAATAGCGCGATACACCAGGAAGGATTTGGCTTCTGCCGTCAGGTGATGAACAGAGGAGTATTGCGGTCTACAATGCACTGTATCAGGCACTCCCGGCGATGGAGGCACTAGCGTCACCTGGTCATCTTTGTTGTACAACGACACTGCTGGGTACCAATTTGCGTTCCCAGCTGCTCCAGCGTGACTCGTCGAATTAGACTTCCCCGAGGCTACGTGCATATTTGTGGCTGCAACACCGAGGAACTCGCCGTTTCGACTGAATGCAAGTGTCTTGGCGTTGCAGTCCAACGTCACGCGGATCACGTCGCCTTGCTTGAAAATCTCGCCGTACGAGTGAAGTTTGGTCTTGTTGTTCCAGATCGCTTTGTTTGCTAGAAAGCCATACCCAAACGCATCACTTCCGATGTAGTTCTCCATTGAAGCTTGTGCCGTGCACACGCCGATGAAGATGTTTTTCGAAACGCACACATCGACGCGCACTTGCCACTGGTGAATGCCCTCACTGAAGCCTGCTGAGCTTCGCACGGAGTGCCACTTCTTATTGACCACATTCTTCACCGACAGGTTGTGGTTGAACATTACCAGGTTTTTGCCAGTGCTGGCGCGATCCAGCTCGAACAACGGCTCAGGCAGCGTTCGCAGCGCTACAACTGAAGTGGGTCGTACGATCGTCTGACCAGAGATTTGGTCGGTGGTGTTCTCGTTGGCGTCACCATCAGACTCTAGCCTGTGCACCTGAGTGAAGCGAAATGTATAGATGGTATCTGGGCGCAACCCGCGAATTGTAGTCGTCCCTTCGCCTGGTACAACTCGAGGCGACACTTTCGTTGGTTCAGGCGAAGTATCTCCGAGCAGTGATTGCTTGCACACTTCGTAGTCGAGCGATAGAATGGCTGTTTCGTGATGGTCGCTTTCTTCACTCGAACCGCTTTCGAGCACATGCTCGGTAGTCCCACTAACAGGACGCTTTCTCCACGACAAGGTTGCGTTTGTCGACGAGTATCCTTCCACTTGTATCTCTCGATTCGATGATGCAGAAACAAGATTGCAATCTGCGAGCGGGTCGACATCGCTCTTTGATAGATGAACTAGCACCTCAAATATGGCGCTCGTCGTGTCGGATGCATAAACACAGCCGTCGATTTCGCGTTGATACCGGGATGCGAATTGCTCGAGTAACCCGTTCACGGGAAGTGCTTTAAAGAAGACTGGAGAAGGCTTTGGGAACCAGCTAATCGGTGCAGCACTGGAGTCCTCAGGGCAGTTCGATGCATGTCGAATCGATACAACCTCTGGCGACATGAAATGGCCACCACGGAGGGCTACGATAATGCGAGACACAACTTTCAGAGCCGCATATTTCCATTGCAACGGAACAGTCGACGCCGATGGAGCCGTGGCGATCGAGATAAGCAGGTGGAAATATGGCAAGCTGTAGCACGTGCTTGACGCGACGGCGGCAAACTTACATAGGCACGCGTTAGTCTTTGGAGGTGCTGAAAATATCGACTCGGTATGGCCGTACACAATCGCAGCTATCCATGCAAACCACATGACATCGAGGTTCGTTTCTGTCGATGTATCAAAGTGCTCGGAGCGAGGCTGCTTTATTCTCGCCTTTGCATTACCGATAGCAACATGGGTCAGTTGCTGGATACACCTGAACAACACTCGGAACAGGGGGAAGGTGTTCATTGGTGGGGCTTCTGCTGTCTGAATCGTCATTTCGTATTCGAGCTCTGCTTTTAGGAGTATCAGCATGGTGTGTTGCAACGCCAGCGCTGGCGGTGAGTAGCGCGAGTAGTTGATGCATTCGACACTCGGTTGAGGTTCCCGACTGTCCAAACCGACTCCAACACGAAGTAAGCAACACAACTGTGCCACCCCTTTGGTATCTGAAGTCCATTCACGAACCAACCGATACAGGTCAGTTGCGCTCGCAGCTGTCTCCAAATTGCTGAGCAGTACGAGAGCTGCAACTCGAGAGTAGCAGACACTTAAACTGGCGTCGACCAATACACACAGCGGTAATACGCTCGCTCTCAAGCGGCCATTAATACGGTCAGCAACCGCTGTAGAGCCGCTACACGAAGCCGGGACAGATGAGTGATGCAGGTGCACCAGCGATTCCAACGATTTGAGCTGCTCGTTGCTATTGCTCAGGTCCGGAGCAAAATAATCCTCCAAAGTGGCTTCGAGTAAGTTTGAATCACCGCTGTCAGTGAATATCATGCTGTGTTCGTCGGTCACGCTGTCTTCTGTAGCCTGTGTTAGTGTGGAAAACTGAGCTGGCAATGCTAAATCGTCCGCGTCACATTGTGCACGACGTTGAATATCGTCTCCAGTGGCATGATTTGCTTGCTGTTCTGATGTTAAAATCGACTGTGAGCTTGATGGTGCATTGTACGCAGATCGGTGAACCGAGTGCGACGATTCGTCCGTGCCATCTAGAATCGAGTGCGACGTAACTTGGAACTCACCCTCGTCACCAACCGCGCCCCTCGGTACACGACCAATTTCATCCCCAGTATCTGTTGCCTGCTTCTCCATTTGTTCAAGTACCCAACTCACAGTGCCACTTTGTCCCATGGTCAGCTTTGTCTCCAAGGCGCACCGTAATGCCCACTCAAAGGGGAACCCTAACGCTGTCAGACCATCCACCAGATCTCGCCGGCGTTTTGTTTCCATCTCTGCATCTACGGTTTCAAGGTTCGACGCCACCGCTTGGAGTCGTTCTTGGCTATCACGCAGCCGGATAATGTCAGATCGTTCGCCAAGTATCGTGGGACGTGATGCTTCCTCCTCCCCTTCGGCATCTTCTTCTTCGTCCGCCACATAGATGCTGGAATTATCTCGGACGCTATCGGAGCCGTGGTCGATGTCGGTGATGCTGTCTATGTCATCGTCGTTGCTGTCTCCATGGCGCAACGCATGGTTGTTTTGCCCCCATCGCTGAGAACTGGCCAGTTCAGATTCAGATCCGACTGAAATTGTGGCCAGTACAACCGGTTTCAGCCGCTGCTGATCTTGCACAGAGCTGAGCCGTGGCCAGAAGCTAAACGAGCTACTGCACAGCTCTTGAAGCAGTTCAAATGTTGGCTTCGCACTCATTTCGTCGCTTGTCGGGCCAAGGTTGAGACGTACTAGCTGAAATACGTTCAGCGATATGGCAGGGAACAACAGACCGCCAGACGCGAGCTGCGGAGCCGAGAAGGCGACGCCCAGGTAGTTCCCATTGAGGAAGAAGCTGATCTCCATTCGATCCGTGTCAAGCAAGACCCCGACCACGTCGCTTGCCCGCCAGCGTTCGCCATAGTCCTGGGAGGTTATGTTCCACTTTTTGCGGCGATAGCCATCGAACGCCCAGCTGTTGGAATGATCGCCAACGCCTTGTCCTTGGGCGGCGTCGGCAGTGAAGTCTGAGTCAATGAAGCCGATCTGCATGAGTCCATCTGTCAGCAGAAGCACCTCGTAGAACCACAAGCCGGAGTTTGCGCAAATGCACGAGGTAGGCAGTTTGATCGTTGGGAAGTTCTCTCGTGCGTAGACTTGACAACCATAAATGTCAACTGTACCGGCGACGATTTCTAATGGAGACTTTGGGTCATTTCTGTTGTACAGTGCTTCCCACGATAGAAAGTCGGTTGGTAGCTCGGCTAGGTGTTGCCGCCACTTCCATTGCAGTGATTCAAGCTCATCAATTATCTGAGGCGACGCATACTGCCATCGTTCACGATCTTGAAGGACAGTAAGAAACGACTGACAAGGTTCTAGGTTCAGTGCACCGTTGACGTCCGCGTCGACGTTAAACGCCGAGATAGCGAAATCCACGATACGCGTTGATGCTGTTTCAAACAGGAACCGCCAAATGTCAGGCTTGCTGATGACAAAAGTTCTCCACACCTGATCTCCGTCGCAGTTCAACTGGCTTGCCAAAAACCGCACTAGCCGTGTTCGAATATTGAATGTCTCCGCGACGGCATGCGGTACCAATCCACTTCTTGACGAACCTTGCGACGGAAAGCTTTGACTTTGCCACGCACCAGATCCAAGGATATTTGACAGCATATTCTGAATGGCTAAGACAATACTGCCACCAACTCGATCAGGCTTCAGCAGAGACGATAACAGTTCATCCGTCCGATATGTGGCAATCTGCAAAGATCGCTTGTCTGGCAGAGCCAGATGTCTGACGTGCTCTCGCAAGACAGTCTCCGGATATCCAGCGACAAGGCTCGCCGAGATGGTCAGTGGAAACATCGCTTGGTTGCTGCTTGCTGGTGGCTCAATTGCAATGGCTGCCTGGTTTATCAGAGCGGCAATATCGCCAGACCAACGATCTGAATACGCCAATACTCGGAGTATACGAAGCACAGACGAATACTTGATGATATCTAGTTGCTCGCCAGCGATCTCAGCCAAAGCGTTTCGGTTGTCCGATATTCCAGCCAGGCTGTGATGCCCCCTAAGATCTCGTTTGACCCCACGTTTGCCTGATATCAAAATGGCACGTATTATCTGCCTTCGTTTGGAGAGCTGTGACAAATCATCAGCTGTATGCTCATTGTGCTCATCGTCATGTAAGTAGGCAAACAGGTCGAGAGCGGATCGTCTTTCCTGAGTCGTCTCCGTACCGAACCCAACATGGTACGCCTTCCCGATAGTTGTGAGATCTATCGATTCCGACACGGGCATCAGCGGGAGCAAACACGATAACAATTCGCAAGCACACACTTGAGAGGCACTGCTCCATCGCAGCCAACGGCTAAGGAGGAGCTCAATGAGTATGTCGATCCAATGACTCGAGAATGGCCCATCGCTGCAAGATGCTGTTGTTGAGTCGCTGACCATGAGAGCGTGGACAACCTGAACAAGCTCAGAACAGTCATATTCCAGTGTTGCCTTGCTTTTCAATTGATAGAGGAGAGGACCGCCATCGCTGATAGTTCTGATGCTGTCTGCTAGACACGAATGGTCTGTAATCCACAAATCGTCCACCACTGTTGACAGTTCACAACGAGGGGGCTCTGTTGGGTAATGTTGTTTGTCTGGTATAGGACTTGTTGTGTTCATGTGACCACCGATGCTGACACTGCTCCAACTACATGCTTCGGCAAAGAACGAGTCCGACGGCGGCGGGATTGAACACTCGGCCGCTTTCCCATCCACGAATGCTTGTATGTGGGACCCTTTCGTGCTCGACAGTACCAAAGCCATATGGATCCACTGACCCAGTGCGATGTCGGAGGAAACTAGAGCAGTATGCCACTGGACGAGATTGTCGCTCGCCTGAGTGGTCACAGCCAGCGAGAGTGACATGGTATGGTTTGCCGTTAGCGTAGCCCAAATCGTTAGACCCGCTCGACAGTTTGCTGGTGCGCTGCTGATACTACCACTCGTCCGCAGCACATTCAAATCTCCATCTCCCATAGCCACTAAACAAACGGATTCTTCTCCAAATGTGGGTGTTGGATGAGCTGCATCCGGCGCATTCTCAAATATTGTATTCTGGGACTTTGGTGGCTCATTCAAGAATACCCACAGAGAGATCGATAGGGCAGTCGATTTAGCAGACACTCGATTGTGGTCGCAGTCTGCGCCGTTTGTGACAAATGGAGTCTTTTCCAGTCCAACGGTTTGCTTGCGAGACGAGGAAGCTACAAGAGGGTTTCCCAGAAGGAAGATTCTTGGGCGATGCTGGGATGCTGTGGAGGTGGACATCAATTCGCCCAAGTGACGAGATACAGCCTCCATATTGCTCAAGGTATCCCATATTCGCTTCAGATGGCAGAACAATGTGTCAACCAATCGATCAATGCTATGATCTATAGTCGACGATGAGATCTCGCCGCTAGTCTCTGACATGCTGGGTGACGAATCTCTTGGATGTAGTAGAACCGTAGGTCCAATCTGACGAAACTCTCGAGTCCCAGCTAGTTGAAGTCCAACAGCGTACAGGGCTTGCCACGCGAGATATCTAACACCACACTGCATCTGAGTACAGGTTTCCATCAAGCCGGAGAGAGCGGGCTTCAGCTTTGGTGATAAGCTTGCGCTGCAAGTTCGTATATCTTCCTGGCCTAAGTATTGGTGAGCGTTTGCATGATTGATCTGACCAGGACAAGCATGTCGACTTTCACCAAGAGCAGAGCAGTCGTCTGGCAGACTCAGTAGCAGCTCAGAGAGAAAACCAACGATGCGGGAGACAGAAATCACCGTTGAAACACTGCTGTTTGACAAACCCGAGATTGTGAGAGGCACACACCACACGATGAGAGCTTGCTTCTTCAGCTCCAAAGCTGTTGATTTGTCCCCGACAATGCTGGCGATCTGAGTGTAAAACGTTCTCATCGAGTCCGTGATCGCATCATGCATCCTAGGCGGAAATGCAGGAGGACAGCTGGATCGTTGGCCATTTCGCACCACCTCAGCAGCTATGTGTTGCAGCATACTGGTTCTTATCGAACTGACAGACAGGGCTTTCAGCATATTGCTTGCAATCGCTAAACCTCGGCAAAATACTGCAGCTCTCATGATAGAGTTATCATCAATCAGCACTTCTTCATTTGTCGTCAAATCAGCTGGTTCATTGATTCGAATGTCGGCACAGTCTTGCAGCCCGTCGACTAAATCCAGCGCTAATATACGTTTCAGTGTGTTGCATTCAGTTTGATGCGATTGCGAGCTATTGCCTTCGCTCCAATCATTGGTTACAGAAGAAGTATGCAGCGCTGGCCGCAGCAGCTCGCAGCATAGCATTCCATACATATCAGCGCACGCTTTGCCGCACTCGATTAGTGGCGACGGGTTGTCAATACCTCCACCAACATCCCCGCATCCTAGCATTGTTGTGTCAGTTGAATTGTTGCCGGCTACTCGTTCACTTCCAATTTTGATGTTGAGTTGATTGAGCAACGGGAGAATCCCCGACAACTCGGGAAGCAACACCTCCACTATCTTCAACGCAAAAAGATTCGACCAGACAGAGTGGCCATGGACTAGGTCGCTGCACGCTGCATCATTTCCGCTTTTCAAAAGCACGCAAGCGCCATCGACAGCAGTCGGGAGTATCTGCCGAAGGAATGCAGCTCCAAACAATTCGGTTTGTCGTGCATCCACCTGGCGTTCGAGCTTGTTCAATCCTTCAAGTAGACCACGCGCTCGCTTGAGTATGGTTTCTAGGTATTTGATTACGAACTCAAATGGAGAGATCGCTGCTTGACTCGGTGTGGTGATAGCATCCGCAGCGGCGAGCCTCCGTCGTGCCAGGGAAAACAAGTGCATCTGGAGAACTTGAAGCATTTGGCATGGCCATCTTGAATTGACACCACTTGAGTTAGAGTTCAGCTGGCATACAGCAGCCTGCTCGCAGCTCGATTCAACCAGCGACAGAATCAATGAGGTCAGTTCACTGTTGTCGTCAACTTTATCTCTGATCTCTTGTTCTTGTTCGCCACTGAATGCCAAACGAACTACTGGTTCTATTGCAGCATCCTGATATCCAAGCATCACATCATCAGCCATCGTTCAGCTAGGGTCGTAGAAACAGCATCAGAGGCAACTACCTGACATAAACACATCGCCAAAACAATGGGGCGAATCTGTGCGGCACTGTCGGAGCTCTCTTTGATGTCGACAAGGCTCTTCAGGAGGCTGAGTTTGTCACGAGGCTGCGGGTAGAATAGCACAAACCCAGCCTGACAAAACCAACATGACAAACCGTTAAACGATATTCAACGTCGTGCCAGGTATTTGACGAGACAAGTAACACGAAGTACTCAACTACCTTCAACACCATGGCAGCTTCAAATCGGATCGCGAAATTCATAGCATCACTGTCGTTTCCTGGTGTAGACTCAGCATGATCACTGCACCGTGCAGCAACTTCATTCGGGATGGTGTGGTTTCCAGCCACATCAAGCGCCAAGGCGTGCAGTTTCTGTACCAAAACCATCAGCTCAGGCGAAACACAATGTGGTGAATCATTTCCTGTCGGAACACAACAACTCGACTCGGCTGCTTTCAGCAAATTGATTTGGAGTATGCGAAAGAGAGACATCATCACCGCCGAGCCATCACAAATCGAAAACCCTTGCTTTAGTTGACTGTTTTCACTCTCGTTGTTCTTTGTTGTACTCAACATGGACAGTTCATTCTGTAGCAATTCCAGAATCGAGCCAAAAGCTTCAGCAGATGTGTCAATTGCGAATGGCAACAGCTCAACTTGCTGCTGTGGTGTGCTGTGCTGACAATTTGCTGCTCTGGCGGCGTCATATTTGGATACGTACTCCGAAGCAATTCGGTCGAGATGGCCAAAAATGTACAAGACAACCTCTCGAACGGTGCTTGGTTGTCCTTGATTGGCGGACTGTGGTCGTTCCTCGATCAAATCGAGAGACCAGTTATACTGAAATTGCTTCATTATGCGGTCCACATTGGCAGGCATCCATTCATACACATGACTCAGCCGTCCTGTTTGTCGATCGTGGGAAGTCCCGTCTCCGTATTGCAGATGACCATTTCCTTTCTCGAGCTTGCGTGTGGGTCGCAGGTTTGCAGAGACACGCTTCTGGCTGCCGCTGTCGCATTCGTCAACCAGGACCAGATTATACTTGTCTCCCGCCGCAATCGCCACGGGCTTGAGTTTCGACGTCGAGAATTGATCGATCTTTGTGGGACTCTTCTTCGTTTGACTGTCGCCATGTCCAAGTCGCCCGCTGTCGCCATGGCCGAACGTCCAGACCTCGTGATTGGCCGTTAACAGCATCGTATGCTCACACCCCGCTTTGGCATCAATCGCGACCACGTCTGTGAGATCACGGACGAGCGTGGGAGTTTCGCAGCTCTCTTCATCTCCATGCCCGAGCTTGCCGTTCGTCCCGGATCCCCACGTAAAAACTTGCCCGCTCGCCGACAGCGCTATGGAGTGGTCCCATCCGCAGGTCACTTTGACAATATCCTCCTTCAGATCTGCCAAGACAAGAATGAGAGACGGCTTGAGGCGCCGTTCATAGTCTCCATGACCCAAAACAGGCGGCACACCCGTTCGCCGGCTGTCCTTGTAGCCGCATCCGCATGAATACACACGACCAGAGCCCGAGCAAAACAGCGAATGTTCCCACCCACCGGCAACGTGAACGATCGTTTCTCCCACTTCTTCGACGAAATACGAGACTTCCTTCACACTCAACTGATCGTTGGTATGGCCGAGTCCGCATTGTCCCTGATTGTTCTTTCCCCATGTGTACGCTCTGCCATCCCAAGATATGGCCATCGAGTGAGATGCACCGCAAAAGATGCTGCGCAGCTGGGGGGAACCGGCAATCGCCATTGATGATGGTTCAACCATGGTGGGGATGGCTCGATCAGAGGTATCGCCAAGACCCAATCGACCATTTGAGCCATTTCCCCACGCGTAAAGCTCACCGGATTCCATCAATGCCAGAGTATGACCCAAGCCGCAGGCGATATCGCGCACTCGGCCTTTCATGCTCAGCGCTTCGATCACTCGAGGGACATATTCCTTTGACGGCGAGCCATGACCAAGCCGATACTTATCGCCGTTCCCCCACGCCATAACCTCACCGGCTGTGGTGATAGCAATACTGTGCGTCGACAGCGAGTCGATCTTCGCAAACTTCACAGCGCGCGTCGCCTCAATATATGTCGGCACCACCTTGTTTTCCGTGCAATTGCCGTCCTGACATCCCTGGTGACTGCACTGCCCGTGTCCGAGCTTCCCATGGTCTCCTTTGCCAAAGCTCATGAGAAACCCCGAGAGTATCTCCTCCTTTTCAAAAGGGATCGCCGGAAACTCTGCCCGAGAAGTTGAAATATCCTGTAACAGCGGTGCCAATTGTTGCAACTGAGCAGGCGAGATCGCGTCCTGATCGCAGTCAAGGAGATATCTGATCGCCACCAAAATATGACGAAGCCGGCCCAACTTGAGGCTCAGAGCAAGATATGCGACCGAGACTACCCCGTGATCGTTCGCGGATAGACGGCCTTGATCTCGCTGGGAAGAAGTCGCTGTTGAAACGCCAGACTCATGATGGCTGCTCGACTGGTGGCCCTTCCGGTCGTTCGGCAAGTTGAGCAGTCGGTCAAATAGTCGGAAAAGCTCGCTAAACACGCTGACTACGTTGCCAGATTCGCACCCAGATGTGTCCGCAGTGTCATCTGTAAAACCCGGAGACAGAATGCACGACGGGACGCTTGTCAAGATGGTGGGTAGGCGGGTGGCGACCTGAATGGCCAATTTGAGGTTGATGTCCATGCGCGCAGGATCTTGCAAGGAGGTGCACAACCGGAAAAACATGCGCAATGCAAACTGCATGGAGACGTCCATTTCATCGAGTAGGTAAGGTGTTGATGTCGAGTTGCGTGCCGTGTCAGGTTGCGCTGGAGCAATAACAGACGAAAGATGCTCGCGTTCACTGTAGAGCGAGTCAAAGATCACACGGACAACCTCCAGCCTCTTGCTCTCACACGAGAGTTGGGAGCGAGCGCAGTACGCAGCGGTGGATCGATGGATATTGGACAGAAGCGCTCGTTGTGGGCCGTTGCTCAATCTCTGAGTTTCATTCGCGGTGAGATCTCCATCGTCTTCGTCGACGGCACCGTCAACGCGGCCATCTCCAGCTGCCGCCTTCTTCTCAGAATTCCGCCCATGGCGTTGCCACTCGGCTTCGACTTCCCGGTATCGAGCGTCGATGTAGCTGCGATCGTGCAAGCGCAGCGCCTCCATGGCTGCGTTTGATCTTGAAAGGTCAGGTGGTTGAAGTGTTAGGTTCGCATCTGACACCGCATCTAATGAGGCTTGTACCACTATTCACATCGCTAAAGTGGTTCATTATATGTTCCAGAACACTGGTCCGAAATACTTAATTTGAAAGCTGAAATTGAACTATTGTTTTGGAGCGTAGAGAGTGCTAATTTCGCACAGGCGGGAAAAGAGAGAAAAAGTGGGTCCAGTTTATGACAGGGCTGTCTATCTATCTGGGTGCATTTCCTGCGTGTGAGGGGAGGACGAGCAGCAGCAACATGGCGGACACGGGCGAGCTGCTGTTCGCGGGCCGCCTGCTGAGCGTGGTCGGCGGCGGCGAGGAGCCTCACCTGCAGATCAAGAAGGAGGCGATTGCCTTCCTGCAGCGGCTCGCGGGGCCGATGGTCGTCGTCAGTATCCACGGCGCCAAGGTGCGGAGGAGTTTGCGGTGACTGTGACCGCTGTGGATGGAATGGTCTGACGCTAACGACTTGTTGGGGTGCAGGGAGATGGCAAGGAGGCGCTGCTGCGCGATCTCTTGAGCGCCGACATGGAGCGCGAGTCGATTTTGAGCCGCAAGGACTCGGACGCTGGGTATGACGGCGGATGGAGGACTGCAAGTTGAACGTGTTATAACGGCGCTTCGATTGTTTTGGTCGACACAGATGCATCGGGAGCGTCTCCCTGTACGTGAAGGCAGTCGAGTATGGTAGTGTCAAGTACCTCGCCGTGCTGGACCGACCCGAGTTTAGTTCCAATCGGGTTCGTTCCCACCGTCGCTGTTCCAGTGTGTTTCGGGCGGAGGTGAAGCTGATATCGACTGTGACTTGGCTGCGAATGGTGGCGTAGAACCTCGAGATGCTGCTGTATTCTATTTTGTGCGCGCTGAGCAGGTATGGGACGACAAAAAGGAATAGTTGTGCAACCCATGAGAGCTCAATTGTCGCGTTGAACATGTGGCAGCGTGGTTCTTCATCTCGTCGACGGCGAGCTGACGGACGGGTCGATCGAGAAGTTCAACTTCCTGGCACGGGGCGAGGAGGAATCGTTCCCACCGCTTGGTTCGTTGCCGCCTGTAACGGACGATGCATTTCTGTATGATCTGACTTTTACCGTGGGACCGTGGCAGTGTTTCCGCAGTCGCCGAAGCTCATTTGGCTGCTTCAGAATGTGACGACGAGTACGCTGAAGGAGCGCGTTCAGGGCAAGAACCTCACGGTACAGGAGGCTGAGTTCGCCTACCTGCGCAGCTTCATGTCGTCGCAGCAGCAAGCAGCTGCTAATCCGACGAACGCGCTTCTGTGCGAGCAGCTGCAGGCGGCATTTTCAGACCAGAGCTGCTTTCCGGTTCCAAACGAAGGGTCCGATGCGTTCCCCAAACGGATGGAGAAACTCGCGCGGACTTGTTTGGAATCAGAGCGGAATCACTACGTCAAAGGCGCCGTGCTCAACGGTCCGCTCTTCGAGTCCATCCTCGTGTCGATGCTCGCGCATCGCGCAAACGTGTTCCAGGTGAGCGCTTTTATCGCTCGATTGGGGCGTGCATCGCTCACACTGATGGGGATTATTCGTGTCGACAGGCTTTTCGAGGACGGGTCTGGAAAGACACAGTCCACAACTGCTGTCTGAACATCGTCGAATCGGGCATCAAGTTGTACAAGCTGCGAATGGCGGAGCGACTCGGTCGGATCGTCGATACGTCTGACCTGGCGAACTACAAGCCAGTATTGACGCCTCCTCAAGAGCCATTGCCACCGGTTGAGGTAAAGTGCGCATTCGAGCGGTGCTTGAGATCTGTCGATGGACGCATGACAACTCATTCTGTGTCATATTACGACAGCTTCCATGCGAGTCCGACGAGCTCCGCCGCATCCACGACTCGGCCAAAAGAGCCGCGAAAGTGGTGTTGCGGATCATGCCGGTTCGGGAGGGCAAACTCAAGTCGCTGCTCACGGTGGGACTTTGTTTCCAGTCTCGTTTGTGGAATCTCCATCATCTTACTTATGGTTGAAATGCGTGAAGAAACTTTTCAAAGACCTGATAGAGTCCTTGTACATGAAAATCCAAGAAGAGAACGACAAAGTGTCGTCGGAAATATGCCAGGTTCTGCTGAAACAACTGCATGCGGTTATGCTGCAGAAGGTGGAGCAGCACTTGCTTCTCGGGCCACAGGACGATGAAGAAGGATATTCGTTCCAGTCGTCGGAGTTCAAGGTATGGTTGTTCGACCTTCGCAGCTTGCACTTTGCAACTGTCTACTTACGTGTCATTTTGTGTTGCGTCTAGCGATTCTTTCATCATTACCAGATGCATTTGTATCAACTCATGAGCGACTTCACGATGCAGGCAAAGGGGCCATCGTCGGTATGCGTTTTGCGTTAGGTTGACGACTTGAATGTGCACTAATCAGCATCACGTTCCAGAAACAAGAGCTGGCGAAGTTTTGTCAGTCTGTTATTCACCCGGAGCTGGCGGAGTGGTCGGCTCAGCTGGATAAGATCCGTCAGCACGACATTGACGGCATTCAGGCAAGATTGGAGTTGACTGTTGGGAGGATATCATCGAAAGAATATGTAATGAGTGACCTTGGTGCTTGTGTATCCGAGCAGGAGAAAACCGAAGAGAGCGAGAAGGCGTGCGACGATTCCAAGGCTTTGCAGAAGGAGTATCAAAGGGAGGCGATGAACGCGCAGACGGAGGTGAATCGCCAACTCGTCGACGTTGCGAAGCTCCAATCTGTACGTTCTTGTTGGCGACTCGCACAACAGCTCGTCCACTATCCATCTGACCGAATCGGATTTGCGTTTTAGCTCCGGAAAGAAGCGCTCGATGGCGCAATCCAAAACCTGACGGACATGCACGAGCTCGCCATGCGACAGAAAGAATTGCTGGAAGAAGAGGCATTTGTCTCGGTGCGTCAAACACAAATGCGACCATGAAGACGATACACGAACTAACGGGTGATGTGCTTGTTTGCAGATCCAATTGCCATCTGAGAAGGTGAAAGAAGCTGCTCAGGAGACCGAGTCCACCGATCTACAGGGGTACTTGATCAAGCAGGGCGGTGGCAGCAACGCATTCAACCCGTTGGGGAGGAAGAACTGGAAGCAGCGCTACTTTATCCTGCTTGGGTCGACCCTCATTTATGCCAAGACCAAGGACGACTATGAGCGCGGCAAGATCATCAAGGAGCTGCGTCTCGAAGGGTATGTATGGCAACTGCCTGAACGATAAGCGGTTCCTTGATATCTAACACGGGGTCAATACTGCAGGTGCCGCATCGAACCATCGCGAGACGCAGGCGAAGGGTTCAACATTGTTCCACCGGCTTCTGGCAAGCAAGCGCACGTTTACGAGCTACACCAAGGCATCTTCGAGAGAAGCACCAAGAAGCGCTCGTCCACAGCCGATAGCGGCCGGACGTTCAAGCTGCGCGCGCAGAACATTGACGAGCGCAATGCCTGGATCGACAGGCTGCAAAGGGCAGCTGGTGGGTATCGCTGATTGCACGTCGCGGCCATCGGAGACGGCGCATCAAAGCCGAACCGTATTATGAGGGGCGTAAGTCGATGGAACGTGTTCTACATTTTGGTTGTATGTTGCGTTGGTGTCGCATCCTATTTTTCGCGCTGGCAAATAAATATTCGACAAGAGCGAGCGAGTTGCCGGAAGGATCCACTATTGCCGGCTCACTCTGCGCTGCTGGATCTTCTGGATGGCGATGCTCGTCTCCGTGTCGACCTCGGCGTGGACGTCGTCCAGCAGCGCTGCGAGTTGCATGAGTGCCACGTTGAGCTTGTCCGCCAGTTGCTCCATCGTCTGTTCAAACCTCACCGCATTCGCCAGCTACACACAACAGCAGTGTTTTAGTGCCTCACCCAAATTGTCCAGATCCCAGCAAGGTAACCTACAGCTTCGCCCAACCCGTTGGCTTCCAGTTGATGGAGTACGCCGTCAAGGTTCAACGTCAGTGCATCGAGATGCCGCTTGACCTGATCAGGACTGCAGGTCACCCCTGGTGTCGGCATTCGATGCAGTGCCGCTTCCAACGCCGCAGACACATGAACCAGCAGATCGATCAGTGCTGGGAGGCGTTCCGCAGCTGTCGTGATCGGAACAATCTGGAGCACAGCAAAGTCTGACATCACTCTCGCTGAGCGTGGTAATGCGACGAACAAAATACATACCTGGTCCGCCAGGTGCGCTTCCACCTGGGAAACATGCTGCTCTCTGTCCAGACGCAGCGATGTGTCATGCACGAGTTGCAGTTTGGACTGGAGGACCTCCCACGCTCCGAGCATTTGCCGCTACCAGAGCACACTCCTCCGTTAGGTGATAGGTACCACACTATCACAGCAGCAGCACCATATCTACTCACCTCGGCGCTTTCTTCTTGGCGCGCAAACGTGGCAGCCGCCTTTGCTTCCACAAAGCAGAGCTGGTGGTACAGCGACTGGAGCAGCTCAAGCTCCTCCGACTCGGCAGAAGTGCCTCGAACCGCAGCCAAGCTCGCAGCATTGACAGCGCGTGGACTCCGGTGAATGGCTCCAGGCGATGGCTTCCGTTTGATTGCAGACCCAGTGTTGCTGGCGCCGACACGTGGACTCCGAGAAGCAGTTCCAGGAAACGCTGACACAGGTGCCTTGACGATCGTCTCTCGAGCTGTCGCGATTGACGCAACCTTCGTGGACACGCGCTTGCTCGCTCGCTCAGCTGCCGTCGGGGTTGCGATCCGCTTCGGGAACGGTGGCCGCGCGCCTTCTCGTTGCTCGCGGCGAGACGCAGCTCCTGCCGATGGCGGCATTCGTGCAAGAGCTGGGACGACTGGTCGGCTAGCCAGTTTGGTAGCGCCGCCACTCGCTGCTCTCGTTCCCATGGTGGCCTGCTTGGTCGCTCGATACGCCTCGAGCCGCGCCTTCATGTCCATCGGCTCCGAAGTGGTGGTCGACCCATGCGACGGTGCTGGAACCTGAACGGTACTGTCTCCTGTGCTGGTTTTTGGTGTCGGTACTTGGGAACCTGGGCGACCCACTCGGTCAGCTGCTGGTCGAGCGTGTATCTGAGCGTGGCCACCATCCGCCTTCCTCTTCTTGGACTCTCCGCCAGACGCAGCGACTGTCCGCTGCTGCAGCGCCTCCTGGTTGGAGCGCTGCAGCGCCAGCGCGTACCTGGACGCGACGACTTTGACTGGTCACGATACCACAGCGAGTACATCCACAGACGTTAGCCGAATCGCAAGAGCAACAAGCGCGCGTACTTTTCCAGTATATGGTTCTTGCTATACCTTTCGTCTCGCCCTTGCGCTTGCGCGCGCCGCCGCCGTCCCCGTTCATGGCTCGGCTGGTTCGTTTGAACTTGCCGCTTTGGCGGATCCTCTCGAATGTGAATCTCTCTGTATAAGAGCGAACACTATCCTGTAGTAGCACACTGTAGCTATCCATGTCCCCGCCTTTGCCAAAGATGGCTACGCTAAGAATAGCTCTCTGTCATGGACGTTGCATCCCCGCGAGACGGGCAGCACGGCCAGGTGGTGGACAGCAAGAGAGTCCCAGTGACGCTTTGGCCAGTACATCGGCACTCCACGGAGCTCAATGGGCGGCATGCGGCGTCCCCCGAGCTACATGCGCGCGTCGACTCCGGTCGCGTCGCCGCGTGTGGCGCGTATCCCAGGCGTGCCGCAGGAGTTTCTGCTGCGCGACCTCAAGGAGAAGCGCAAGTTCCGCTTGCTCTCGCGCAAGCTCACCCTGTTCGTCACCTTCGTGTCCAGCTACGTCGTCACCTTGCTGCTCGACCGCAACATCGCCGGCCGTACGTGATGCACACCTAGCTGGCAGGCCGAGTCGCTGCTGCCGTGTCGCTAACACCGGACTTGCACAACAGGTTCCATCGTCCGCGGGATCGTGACCAACGAGCTGCTCGGGCCGAGAGGTCCGGATAACCTCGCCTTCACGGACATTCACAGCGCTGACATGGTGTGGGACTGGCTCGGCGACGGACTCTTCCCCGTACTCTACAACACCACGGATGAGTCGGGCGACGACCTCGCCGAGGAGGAACTCTACACGATCGCGCCGCAGACCGTGATCGTCGGCGGCTTCCACCTGCTGCAGACGCGGTACCAGGCGCTCAATTTCAGTGACACCAACAACAAGGGCAGCCGCTGCTACAGCGAGCTCGCGCCGCTGCAGAATCGCACATGCTTCACAACCAGCGACGAGTCCGAGGAGCCCTTCGGCGACTCCGACGGCACGAACGCGAGCCTCGCCGAGCTCGCGCAGCTCGACATGTTCAACTTCTCCATCGGCAACGACTCGCGCTCGGGCTACCAGACCGTGTTCGAGCGCAGCTCGACCAAGGGCAATGACGAGTGGCAACGCCTCGAACTCATGCAGACCCACGGGTGGCTCGACGCGCAGACCAAGCACGTGGCCATCACGGTGCCGCTGTACAACTACAACCTCCAGCTCTGGTCGATCGTCGAGCTCGCCGTCGACTTCGACCTCGCGGGCGGCGTCACTCCCTCGGCCAAAGTGCTCGTGGTCAACCTCGAGCCGTACAACTTCAATGTACACTCCAACGTGCTGCGCGCCACGCTCGAGGGTATCTTCGTGGGCCACGTCGTCTACTTTGTGATGCTCGAGCTCTGGGACGTCTGTGTGCTCTCCGGCGGCAACTTCCGCGATGTGAGTGGCTCGAAACGGATGCAGTCTTGGTTCAACGGACGCCTGTACTAACCGCGATGATGACGATGTTGCTCTGGCAGTACATGGCGCGCTACGGCATCATCAACAACCTGGGCGACTGGATCAACATCCTCGTCAACCTGGCGATCATGCTGTGGCGGTACCTGAGCCAGCACGCGGCCGTGCGGCTCGAGATGCTGGCTTTGCCGTCCTTCGACACGTACGTCGAGGCGCGCGGGCTGTTCGCGTGGGACGAGGCGCTGCTGGGACTCAACCTGCTCAACATGCTGCTCATGACGGCGCGCGCGCTCAAGTACTTCCAGGTCACGAACGGCGGTCGCCGGCTCATGAATAGCGTGTACGGCGCAATGCCCGAGGTGACCTCCTTCCTGCCCATCTATTGCTCGGTCATCATCGGCTACTCGTTCGCGGGCCACATGATCTACGGACTGCAGTACCCCGAGTGGTCGACCTTCCGGCGCGCACTCTTCCGCGTCTTCGAGCTCAACTTCGGGCTGTACGACCCCGGTCCCATCTACGACGACAACGGGCTCTTCAGCGCCATCTTCCTCTACTCGTCCACGGTCGTCTTCTGCATCCTCATGCTCAACGTCTTCATGGCCATCGTCATGTCCACGTGGGACCGCCTGACCGAGAAGGAGGCCGACAAGGCAACCGAGCGAGCTCAGTACTCGACCCCGCTCGGCTACGCCGATATGCTCTTCCTCTTCCTGACCAAGGAGGATTTCATCGACACGCTCATCGACACGGCGCTTGACCTCGAAGGCAACGACGCCGTCACCAAGCATTTGTTCCTCAAGACGTGGAAGGCCATCGACCTCGTCGACGTGCCCGAGCACAAGCGAGCTCGAGTACTCAGCTGGTACTGGGAAGATGACTCTTCCGGCTCGACCGCCAACGCCAGCATTCGCAAGATGCTGTCGCTCACCAAGCTTAGGACACTGAGTGGATCCTATGGGCCGGTCAAGCAGCAGGACTCGCTCCCGAACATCGAGGGCGAGGACGAAGAGGAAGACGTGCAGGTCGTCAAGACAGCGCGCGACCTGGACGACGATCCGCTGAGAGCGAGGCCGACCGCCACCAGCAACTCGCCGTGGACTATTCTGCCCTGGAGCCGTGGCCCGACCGCGACTGCCAAGGTGGCGGTCGACAACATGCCGCCGTGACCAAATGTCATCCAGAAAGGTTCCAATCCACATCTTAAATTTATTCGTACTGTTGCGCTTCGCTGTCTCGAGCATTTTCGGTTTCCATCGCGCATTTCATCCCTAGCGGGTGTCGAGCGTGCGCCACAAGCGAGTCAAGGGGAGTTTGATAGCGGCCGCTGTTCAATCCATTGGCCAGTGCTCGCGCACTCCCCCTTCTGTCCATTCCGGTCCATAGCCTTCCGCTCTTCGATCGAGCGTGAACATGTCCCTTGAATCGCCGCAATGCGCTTCGTCATCTCCCGCTCGTCCGCTCCGTCTCGACACCCCCTGCGCTGCATGTGTCGCCGCTTCGATCGCGGCGAACCCGTCCTTGCGAGACAGCAGCACACAAGAGAAATACACCATCCGTCAAAACCGGCTTCCGTCTAGGCGCCGGCAATGCCCATCGTCACCACGCGCGTTGGAAGCCACCCCCGTTGTCACCGTCCACCCCACACACACATTGTCTTGTTATTGTACATCGCTCGTCTTGCCCTCCATCGGCGCGTGGCTGCCCGAGTTTGCCAGGTAGCGGCGCAGGTTCCGGATGTAGCACGACACCTCGCTGATCGAGCCCTTGCGGACGACGCTCGACGGGAAGTAGCCCTTAATGTCCACGTTCAGGATCCAAACGAGGCGCGACTTGAACGGCGACGACTCGTGCGGCAGGATGAGGTAGCCTGTCGGCCCGTTCTCGCCGCGCACAATGCCCTTCTGCGCCTTCACCACGCTCTTGCCGGCCGTGCCGCTGCCGATGAGGTACCCGCCGTCCTGCTTGCGCCACGTGCGCACATTGACAAAGTCGCGGCTCGTGATCATGCCGCCGAGCGCGGGAGCCGACACCACGTGGACCACGTCCGTCGTCTCGTTCAGCTTGGTCACCACGTTGTTCTCGGCCGACGTCACGTTCCACGTCGAGCTCGTCTCGAACTTGCCGTGGATCTCGTCGAACAGCTCGTCGGGCGAGAGCGGGATCTCGGCCTCGCACTTGAAGAAGCGCGAGGGCTTGCCGTCGCACGAGAAGATCTTAATGCCGAGCCCCTCGATCGAGGGCACCTCCGGCGTCCACTCCTTGCCCTCCGTCGGCGCCATCGCCAGCTCGTACACCTTGTCCATCGCCTTGCTGCTCGAGGCGATGAGGTCGTCCTGCACCGCCGGCGTGAGCTTGATCGACGCGTAGCGCGGGTCCTTGGCCGGCGTGCCGGGCACGCTCGAGCTCGTCGTCGACGACGCCTCGGCCGCCGAGTCATCCATGTCCTTGAACACCTGGTCGGCGTCCGGGGCCGCCATGACGCGGCTGCCGGCGCTCTTGTGCGCGGTCGCAGACACGCCCGAGAGCCGCGTCGAGAGCTCGTGCAGGTTCTTGACGAAGCCGACGAGCAGGATCCAGACGGCCGGGTTGGACGCCGACACCTCGGCCTTAAGGAACCAGAAGGCGAGCGCGAAGGCCGCGGTCGACGCGAGCATCATGGCCGTGCTCGACTCGCCCGCGTGGCCGAGGCCGCCGCCAACCACCCCCGCCTGGGACGAGCTCGAGTGGTGCGTGTCGCTCGAGGCGCGCAGCATGTCGTCCGAGATGGACGCGCCGGGCACGAGCTCCGTCTCCGAGAGCCGCGTGAGGTACAGCGACGGGTCCCGCGGCCCCAGCGCGGCCTCCTCGGCGTCGTACAGGATCGCGCTGCTGTGCGCGTGGGTCGCGCACGGGTCGCACACGCGCTGGCGGCGCGGGATCTCGCCCGGGGACGTCGCCAGCACCATGCGCGTCCGCGAGCACGCGTGGCAGAAAATGTCCCCGCACACGCGGCAGTGGTGGCGCCGGTTCGTGAGCGTGAAGGGCTTCTCGCACTTGGCGCACGCGCGCGCGACCGAGTCCTCGACCCAGCGACCCGAGACCGAGTCGGCCGCGGCCACCATGCTCGTCGGGGACCACGTGCTGGACGCCGTCGAGACCGTCGACATGGACCGCGTGCGGTGCGAGGCGGCGGCGGCGCTCGCGGCCTTGAGCGACGCGCGGTCCACCCGCGAAGAGCGCGGCGCCGGCGGCCGCACGCACATGGAGGCAGGGGAGCCGGGCAGTCCGATGCGGAGTGGCGCGGAGAGCACGGATGCCGCCGCCGAACGGGAGGGGCAGGGCGGGCAAATATAGCCGCCTGCTTGCTTTCCGCGGTGTCAAATTGGGCAATAGAGAGCGAGGTGGCGGAAGGGGAGGAAGGCAAGCCAGGCAGACCAGCAGGTTCAATGCGACGATACTGGGTCGACAAGTGGATTCTTGTATACCCAGAGCGAAGCTAGCGCGAGGCATCGAGTATGGCAGGTGCATGCTGTCGCAAGGGTGGGACCGGTCGTGCGATTGGACGGAATTCGAACGATGATTGGGAAGAGCGAGCAACTGCGGTTGTGGTATGCGTTCACGCAGGTGGTTTACCATAGCGACGGGCGACAAGGCTCCTTATCTTCCTGATCGAACATGAGCACACCCTAGTTTTCAGAGGGAGTTCAGAGCCGCTCTCAGCAATCAACCCCACGATGCTATTGGATGAAAATGAGCGAGATTGCGATTGTTTAAATTTCGGAATGCAAGCTGCAACATCGCCTCGTTTGCAGTCGCGCACTGTCCACGATGTTTTCCCTCCCAGCGGCCGCGAGCCATCGGACCATGCGGTTCCAGTGCGCCGCTGGGCTGATCTGCGTCCTTCTCCGCCGTATTGTCTTGCGTCCGCTTGCGCATGGAGGCTCGGAGCCGCTCGCGGATCCCCACGCGCTGTTGACAGCGGCTCAAGGATCAGAGTGGGTGCGGACTCTCAGCCTGCCGTCAGTCTGTTCGGGATCCCCTACAGTAGACCGTGGATCTGCCACGAGTGTCTCAAAACAAGGCGGACTTCTGCATAACCATTCGTTCGCAGGTTGCAAAATCGCGAAAGGTGCAGCTTATTGCGTGTCAACGTGACGTAAGCGGGTCGCGCGGTCATGACACCGGCGCGCTCGACATGTCGACACCTCCGCTCCATAAGGATCCTAGCCACAGCTCGAGGCGGTCTCTTGCAGTTCGCTCGTCTGCCGCTGCGCGTTGTAAGCCGATGCTCGTGTGGCGGATCTCTCGCCGACCCTCGGAGGTGTCCGCCGCACGATCCGGCGCGGCGTGTGTAGCTCGGACGAGTGCACCTGTCGCGGCGGCGACACGCAGTGCTCCGTAAAGTGCCGCGTCGACGCGCCGCTCAATTGACGATGGACCAATGCGCCCGTTGACAATCGCTCGCTCCCGACGGCATCAAGCGGTGCAGCGCCGGTCGCCCGACGGTATTCGTGCTCTCGCCAAGCTGCAGCAAGCCGCTACGACCCGGCAACCGCTCAAAGCAACGACGTCGGCCCTCGCAGCGAGCATTACTCGAGCTGCCAAATCCCGTCATCAGAGCCAGCGGCTTGGCGGTCGCGGCCGCTCCGGCTCGCTCAGATGACTGAAGCGGACGGGCCACTCGGAGCCTCAAAGTCGCTCGCTCGCTCGCTGCAGTTGGCCGCTCGTCACTGCCGATCACCCACGCCTGCATTATACTGAACGGCGCATCGCGCTGTGTTTCCCCAGCACATCCGGCCGAGCTTCAAGCTTCCTCGGAGGCGGATGCATTTTCGGATGTGCGGCTGTTGGCGGTTCAGCCGCGTAGATCAGACAACTACAGTTTTATGGTGAAACCGTACAAATCGGCGCAAACTATTGGCTGGCACCAATGTCGAACGGTTACTCACACTTCGGAATACGGCTCAGTTCTGGATGAAATAACCTCTAGGGTACGGGGGTACATCGTAAATCGAAGTTGCACGTCGGGGGCGGCAGTCAACACAACTTTGTACACAACAATTCCCGGGCAACA
>JAADXC010000218.1:0-42414 GCA_023336425.1 Phytopythium cucurbitacearum (nom. inval.)
CCGGGCCGAGATGATGCGGGTGACGCCATCGCGGTCCGTATAGACGACGGTGAAGATGCGGCCTTCGATCACGCCCATCACCTTGCGGCGAATTTCGCCGTCGCCGGGCTTGGATGCGTCAATGTCGATGGCCTTGGGATCAAGAAACACACGGGCAGCGTAAGGGAACGGCACCCCATGCTTGGCAAGGTTGCTCGCCGCCTTGGCGTCGTCCCAATCAAATTCGCGATCCCACGTCATACCCCTCTATACGGAATTTCCGGATAGATGTCTACGGAAATTCCGGATATGCCTGACCTGCTCTTTTCGTCAAAAGTCGAGTAAAATCCGTGACTTAGCTCTCAAAATCTGGCATTGCGCTTTCTAGAAAAGTGAGGTTTGTCAGATGGTTACAACGCTTATCGGCTACCGGCGATCAAGCACCTGCGACCAGATCGCGGGGTATGAAGGGCAGCACGCCCAGCTTGTTGCAACGGGTTGCACCAAGATATTCGGCGAGATGGTTTCATCGGTCGCCCAACGCGACCAACTGGACGCGGCGCTCGATTATGTCCGCGAAGGCGACACGCTGGTGGTCTGCAAGATCGACCGCCTTGCCCGGAGCACCGCCGACCTGCTGGCGATCATCGCCAAGTTGGAGGCGAAGGGCGTGGCGCTGCGGATTTTGGACTTTGGCGGCAGCGCGGTGGACACCAAATCGCCAACGGGTCGAATGCTCCTGACCATGTTTGCCGCCGTCGCCGAATTTGAACGGTCGGTGATGTTGGAGCGCCAGCGGGTCGGCATTGCCCGCGCCAAGGCCGAGGGACGCTATCATGGCCGGGCACCGACTGCGCGCCGTCTTGCCCCACAGGTCCGCGAATTGCGCGCATTCGGCATCGGCCCCAGCGCCATCGCGGCGCAGTTGGGTATCAGCCGGGCCTCTGTCCATCGGATCATCGCGGAGAACGGCGCATGAAGCGCGATCTCCCCCGCGCCTTCGCTGCCATCACCGCCCGGCTGGAGGACGCCCACAGCCTCTCCATTGAAGGCCAGCGCCGGGACAATGCCCCGGACATGCAGCGCGCCCTTGTCAGCCTGCTTCGCGCTGGCTTGGCAGAGATCGACGTCAAGCTGTCTGCCATGGCTGGATGGCTCGACGGGCCAGCCCGATGACGGATCAGGTGGACATCGACGCCTATATCGACGCCCTGCCAAGCCACCGCCTGCGCGAACCGCTCCGGGTGCCGCTGGCCTATCAGGAAAGCCCATGGCCGCTCCTGCGTGCCTACAACGGCTTCACGGGGATCGAGCGGCGGCGCGGTGGTCAGTTGATCGGCTGGCTACAAACGGCGGGCTGCCTGTCCCGGCCAAGCCGTTGCGACATCTGCGCCAGCCGCGAGCGGGTCGCGTTCCATTCGGAGAGCTATTATCACGTCCTGCGCCCGGCGAGCCTATGCAACGCCTGCCACATGGCGCTGCACAAACGCCATTTCGCTTGGGATGCGTGGCGCAGGATCGTGGACGCCTACGCGGTGACTGGCCGGGAATGGTGGGCGCTGGCCCCGCGCCATGGCCTCGACATCGCCGAGCATCTGCGCGCCCGGCATGGGTGGGCGGCGGCAGATATTGCGCGCTCGCCCATCGCCGCGCTGCCCGATGCGATCATCGCGGTCTTGCCCGGCAACATGCTGGCGCATCCGATGCTATGACTGCGGGCCTACTCCGCCGCTTCGGGTTGCGGCGCAAGTGAACCAATGCGCGCCAGCAACGCCTCGGCAGCCTCGATCAGTTCCTGACGCCTATCGTCCCAGCGGCGCCCATAGTCAGGCACAAACTCGGCAACCGGGGTGTTCTGGCCGGAGTAAAGGTAGGCAACCAGCATGGCTTGGCAGGCTGCGTCGCGGTTGGCGGCATTGGGCTGGTGGAGAAAGCGCGCACTGGCAAGGCTGGCCAATTTACGGGCCTCCCACACATCACCATCCTGCCAAAACGGGTAAGCACGGCGGCGCGCAGATACCTTGTGCTCGGCCAGCGCGATGCGTGTAATGGGCGGCACCGTGTCGATTGGGCGGTGCAACTGTGTGTGCAGGTTCTCCGCGTCCTCGTGTTCTTCGATCTTCCGGTCAGAGGGCCGCCACGAGATTGTCCCGTCCACCTGGACTTGGCCTACCTGCCCGACGAAGCTGACGCCTTGCCAGAAGTCATCCCCGGTCGAACCGCCATCGGCAAAGCGTCCCTGCCCGATCACGCGCAGGGTCGGATAATTCGGTGCCCTCGGTCCCGGTGCCCCTTCGGCATTGTCGGCTGACCCGTTGGCCAACCTTAGCACGCGGTCTGCGTTCACAGTTGCGTCTTCCGCTGATCGTCCGAAGACGAGCAGGTTGTCAGCATAGGCGATGACCTTGCAGCCGATTGCGGTCTCGGCTGCGGCGAGCAGACTTGCGATCACCACTTCCCCGGCAATCGGGGAAGAACCGGCACCCATGGGTATACCTGCGGATGCACCGGGAGGAGGACTGATGCCACGCCCTGATACTGTAGTCGTCGATGACGTCCATGGCGTCGCCGAGTTGCAGACCACGTGGTGCGTGACCGCTGCCGGGAGGGGCAGCAGCAATCCCGCCAACACGTCATGGCGCACGTTCTGATAGAAGCCGACCGCATCGACCTCCACAGCATGCGTGTATCCATCGGCGTAGGCGGCTTCGGCGGCCTTGAGGGCTGCCGGTATCCCACCGCGAAAGAGGTATTGCTCGTCGCGGGGAGGATGAATGGCGCGGATGATGTCGGCCACGAGGCTCTGCATCATGCGCTTGATGGGGCGGAACTGTTGAACCTCGCGGAGCTTGCCGCCCTTCTGGACGTGCCGCCATGTAGACCGCTCTCGACAAGGCGCAAACGGGTTGCACTGCTCGGCAATGGCGTCGATGGACGCTGGCGTCGCATTGCCGATCTGCCCGCATTTGAGCACGGCCTGATAGGCGTAATACCGGGCCAGTCTGCGCGATGACAGCAAGCGGCGTATCTCGCTGCGCTGCCGCTGCCGAGGCATAGCTGCCAGCCGCTGCATAGCCGCCACCTTGTATTGGCCAAGGGCAGCCATCTCGCGGATGAAGTCGGGATGGGCCTCGGCGAAGTCCCGATAGGCCCGCGTGCGCGGCGATGGCCCCACAGGATGCGGGTCATTCAGGCGCGACGAACGGGAGCGTGAATAGATCGGTGACGGTTCGCCGGGGTCAGCCCTGCCTGCACCCAGCGCACGATCCGGCTGCCCCATCTGCAACGGTTGCAGCGGTGTGCGCTGGATGCGTGTGGGAGGTTCTGACGCCATGCCTACATGATGGCGGGCGCACAGTTAACATCGGGCTAAGCGTCTGACCTAGCTCTGCTGTTCAATCGAGAAGGCTGCCCGGCGTCACGCCCAATGCCTTGGCAAACTGCGCCACCACGGTGATCGACGGGTTGCGACGCCCGTTTTCAATGGCCGAGAGGTATGTCCGGTGGATACCCACCATGTCGGCAAAGACATCCTGCGGGTAGTCCTTGGCACGCCGGAGGCTTCGGACGTTCTTCGCGAACCGCTTTCGGATGTCGTCTTCCATCCCCCGACCATCGCCGCATGGCCATCATACCGCGACAGATGATCAAATGCATTTCGTTGTCTATCGTCTACATATTCTCAACTTTCGTCTGCTAGATGAACATGATCGACGAAGTTGGGATGTCAGGCAGGATTAGATGATGAAGCCATTTTCGATTGGAAGCGCCATGTTCTTGGCAGTGGCAGTGGCAGTGTCAGCAAGCGCCTCTGCCTCTCCACCTGATGATGTCGATGCCCGGCTCCAAGCGATGGCCGCAAAAATCAATGCGCAGCAACCGGGTGATGCATACGGCAAGATAACGTCGGCTGTTGCGGGCGCTCACAGCATCACCCTGAACTTCCGGGTAAATGGAGAGAAGCCACTCGAAAGCGACGAACAGGGGCAGCGGGAGGTTCGCCAGATGGTCTGCGGCACGCCGACCTTCCGAGCTATCGTGGACAGATATGGTGTTACTTTCAACATGGTCATCTCGGTGCCAAACTGGCCAAGGCCGGTTAGCGCCACTGTGAAACCAGCCGATTGCTACAATTCGGCGAGCACTTCCGCTTCGTCTGCCCCACCTGCAACCCCGCTTGCACGACAAGGAGTAAATCCGGCTGGCATGGTCAACCGTGCACCTTCGCGAGCTACGCCTTCTAATTGGCAATATACGCATTGGGGAATGACCCCATCCGAAGTGATCGCCGCAAGCAATGGGGCGGCTCATCTCGGAACTGGCGTCCAATCGGTTCTTGGCGAGGGCAGCGCCGATGTTGTCGGCACATACGAAACTGGCGGGCGCGTCTTCTCGACCACCTTTAATTTCAAGGAGGGTCATCTCGCCAGCGTTGCATTGTTGACCACGGATTGGTCGCAATGCATCCCAACGCTCAAGGACTTACAGGCAGTCTACGGAAACCCGGACAACTATACCGATGGGAAGGTTGTCGCAAATGCGGTCTGGCAGGACCGAAGCAAAAACAACTACATCAAGATGCGATTGCTGGCCCCCAAATTTTGCGAAGTCCAGTATAGCCCCATTGCATCGGCTGCGGCATTTGGACTGTAACACGAAGCGGGCGCACCAATCTATCAGTGAGGCGCGGGACGGGCAGAGCGTTACATTGACCGATACATGATCCTGTATACCGCGATCATCAAATCAACGCCTACAAATCAAGGCAATGCCCTGACCTGCTGCGAAGGGGCCATGGTTGCACGCTGTTTTGCTTGTCCGCCTCCAAAACCCACGCGAAACAGCGATCTGCGCCCCGGAGAGCACGTTTGTATTGCTCTGGCCCTCCGGTGTTGCCGTCCGGGCATCGCCACACCAGCGGGCCGCTCTGGCGCTCGCCGTGGCGGGCCTGTATGACAGGAACGAACTATTGGACGAGGCAATTATGCGAAAGTCAGGATGGACACCGGAGCGGCGCGCCCAGCAGGCGGAGGCCATTCGTCGCTGGCAGCCATGGGCAAAATCCACCGGGCCGCGCACCAATGATGGCAAGGCCCGGTCTAGCCGCAATGCCGATAAGGGCGGGGCCGCGCTCGACGAGCGGTTGCTAGAGGTGCGGTTGGCCGTGCAGGCCGAGCACCTGCGACAGGCTGAATTGCTGCTGGACCGCTTGCGCGCCATGGGCTTGTGATCTTGCAACCTGTTGCAATCGAAGACATCGCGCCGTTGCTGGATACCGCCCGCGAGGCGGCGATTACCTACTATCGGCTGACCGGCAAGCCGTTGGGCATCACCGGAGAGATCGGCGAGTATGAGGCGGCGAAGCTGCTGGGCCTGAAACTCGCCCCGGCCCGCACGCCCGGCTATGACGCTATGTGGCCGGATGGTCGCCGCATCCAGATCAAGGCGCGCATGTTCCCGCGCAACAAGTCCTTGGGCGGTCAGCGCATGGGAGCGATCAAGCGGACGGGTGAGTTTGACACCGTGATGCTCGTCATGCTCGACGACGCCTATCAACCATGGGGAATATGGGAGGCGCATCGCGATGCGGTCTGCCACGAGCTTGACCTCCCCGGCAGCAAGAGCCGGAATGAGCGTGGCGCGCTCGCAGTTGCCAAGTTCATCAGCATCGCGTCAGAGTTGTGGAGGAAGGAGTGATAGGCCCGCTGTTTCGCGCTGCTACAAAGTGTGCTACATATTGATTGGCCGCATGGGGTTAATTATATTGAAATATCGACATAAATCTAAAATGGCGTCGTTTCCCTGCCTCTCCGCCACTTACTTTCCAAATCGTTGAAAGCGCTCAAAACCCTGCAAATGCGGGGGCGGGAGCGCTTTTCGTGTTACATAAAGTGTTACACTTTCGGTGCTCTCCCCCAATAATGCAACGGGTTGCAAATCAGCGCTACCTTTACCGGCGCAGTAGCCATTTTTATTTCGTCGTGCGGGTCCAGAGATGCTGTGGCAGCGTTTGGAGGCAAGGAGCATGTCACCGTCTCCCTTAAGGCGGGTAGCCTGCCGCAGGCTCGTCATTTGCTCTGGGGGCACTTGAAAGATTTTGATCGCATGCTGGCCGACGCGCGAGCATTGCCTGACCCAACCTTGCCTGGACTCGGCAAACCACGTGTACGTCGCGTTCCCGAGAGGGAAGAGATGGATGCCGTTGTTCGTGCCTGGTTGCGAACGCAGGAGGCTCAGGTGGTATGGCAAAGGCTGAATATGTCTTTGATCCGCGCGTGCAGTCTGGTGCGTATTTTGCCCCGGACCATGCTCGCGTTGATGCAGAGGTGCTTGAAAAGGTGAGCAAGCGTGCCCTTTAGCTGCAGGGCGGCAATCTCTTTAAATCTGCACCGGCACACCCCTCAGCCCTTTGGCATTTCAAGTCGAACCGCCAAGCGCCTGAAACAGGGCGGCCGTATCACTCAAGCGTGCTGCCCCGGTTTGGGAAAGCGCCTGTTTGGCCTGCAATCGGGCAATTCTTGCCTGAAGGACTGTCGAAGCGGAAGTTGCGCCCGCATTTTGCTGTCGCTGGGTCAATTCCAGCATGGCCTGCGCGCTGTCCAGGGTCTTGCGGGCAGCCGTCACGGCCGCCGCGTCCGTCTGAAGCGCAGCCAGCGTATCGGCCACGTTCTGGAAAGCGGTCAGCACCGTTGAGCGATATTGGGCATCGGCCTGATCGAAAGCGGCGCGGGCGGCGCGCTGACGGTGCAGCAAAGTGCCGCCGGCAAAAATGGGTTGGGTTATTCCTGCTCCTGCCGACCAGAAGGCGTTGGCAGCCGACAGGAGCGTGGACCATCCACCCGAATTGCCCCCCGCGCTGGCGCCGATCGTCAATTGCGGCAGGCGATTGGCGATGGCGATGCCAATCCCCGCGCTGGCGGCATGCAGATTGGCCTCGGCCGCCCGGATGTCCGGGCGGGTGCGGACAAGCTGAGCAGGCAGGGCAAGAGGCAGGGCATGGGGGAGGTTGATGTCCTCCAGACGAAGCGTCGGCTCGGGCATATCTGCGGCGGATCTTCCGGTCAGATAGGCGAGCAAATCGTGACTCTGGGACCGAGCGCGCTCAAGCGGCGGCAAGGCGGCCTGTGCCTGCGCAAGCTGGGTTTCCTGCGCCAGAACATCACCGCCTGACACTTCACCAACGGCAAGCTGGTGGCGTGTGATGCTCAGCAATTCCTGCTGAATGGCGATGATCTGCTGCTGATCGCGCACCTGATCCTGCAGCGAGGCGTTAAGAAAAGCGGTGGCCGCAACGGTATTGATCAATGTGATGCGCGCGGCGTCCGCCTGATAGGCCTGCGCGTCATAAAGTGCCTTGGCCTGTTCGACCGTGCGGCGATTTCCGCCAAAAATATCGAGCGTATAGCCTACATTGAGCTGCGCGGTCTGCAGACTGTAGGTGAAGGTGGAATCATTGGGCACCGGGGCGAGATATTGCGATCCCTTGACCCGGCTGGTGCTGGCGCCGCCCTGAACCCATGGGAACAGCACCCCGCGCTGCGCCAGCCACAATTCGCGCGCCTGCCGCAAACCGGCGCGGGTTGCGGCCAGATCAGTGTTGGCGGCCAGAGCCTGTTCGATAAGCCGGTCGAGTTCGGACGAACCAAAGCGATGCCACCACTGCGCTTCGCCGCTTCCGGGAGACAGGGTCTGCGTACCGCCCGCCAGCCCCCGTGTTGCCGCCATGGGTTGCACGGGTGCCGCCGTATAGGCCGTCTGAGCCGGAGGGGCCGGGCTATGGAAATCCGGCCCCACGGCACAACCCGACGCCAAGGCGCATAGCCCGGCCGTGAGGAAAAGCCGCATCCTCATGCCTCATTCTCCTGATGATGGCGAACCGGACGGTTCGAGAACAGATCAATCATCACCGGCAGAACGATCAGGATCAGCACCGGCGCCAGCAGAATCCCGCCCACGACGACCATGGCCAGCGGGCGCTGCACCTGACTGCCGATGCCGGTTGAAACCGCGGCGGGCAGCAAGCCAACGCAAGCCGCGATACAGGTCATCATCACCGGACGGAACCGGGTCCGCGCGGCATGCAAAACCGCCTTTGACCTTTCCATGCCATTGCCGATCAACTGGTTGAAATAGGCCAGCACGAGAATGCCCTCCATCACGGAAATACCGAAAAGGCCAATGAAACCAATCGCCGCCGAGACGCTGAAGGGTGTATTGGTCAGCGACAGGATCAGCACGCCCCCCACCAGAGCCATGGGCATCACGCTGGCGGCAAGGGCGGTGTCGCGGACCGATCCGAAATTGAGGAACAGCAGCATGACGATCAGGGCGAGGCTGATCGGCACCACCACTTCGAGGCGGGCCAGCGCGGCCTGAAGATCGCCAAATTCGCCCACCCATTCGATCCGGCTGCCCGGCGGCAGCTTGACCTGCTCGGCGATCTTGTGCTGCGCCTCAAGGACAGCGCCGCCAAGATCGCGCCCGCGTACCGAGAATTTGATCGGAATATACCGCGTCTGGCTCTCGCGGTAGATGAAGGAATAGCCTGAAACCAGACCGATATCGGCCACGGTCGAGAGCGGAATCTGGCTCACTCCTCCCGCCGCATTGGGCAGCGCGACCGGGATCGCGCGGATCGCCTCAAGACTTTGACGGAATTGCGGGGCCATGCGGATGACGATGGGGAAATTGCGGTCCGAGCCATATTCGTAAAGGTTGCCCGCTGATTGCCCGCCGATCGCGGCCTGAACCACGGCATTGATGTCGCCGGGGGCAAGGCCGTAATGGGCGGCCTTGTCGCGGTTGATCTTGATATTGATCGTGGGCTGGCCCAGCGCGTCAAAGACCGACAGATCGGTGATACCCGGGATCTTGGCCATTACGCCCTTGATCTGATAGGCGGTCTTTTCCAGCGCCTCCAGATCGTTGCCGTAGAGCTTGATCGAATTGGCGCCCTTCACACCGCTGGCGGCTTCCTCGACATTATCCTCGATGGTCTGGCTGAAATTGAGTTCGACGCCGGGGAAGGGCGCGGCCAGTTCCGCATTGACCTGCCTTGTCAGCTTGTCCTTGGTCATTCCCGCGGGCCATTCGCCCGCCGGTTTGAGCGGAACGTAAAATTCGGCATTGAAAAAGCCGGTGGTGTCCGTGCCGTCGTCGGGGCGGCCCAACTGGCTGATGACGGTCCGCACCTCAGGATATTTCATCAGCATGTGGCGCATGCGGTTCACATGGCCCTGCGCCTCCTCAAGGCTGATGGAGGGGGGCAGGGTGGCGCGGATCCAGAGGTTGCCTTCTTCAAGCTTGGGCAGGAATTCCAGCCCCAGCCCGGTCATCGCGATCCCTGCCGCCAGCAGCAACGCCCCCATGCAGCCCAGCGCGACAATGCGATTGGCCAGTGCAAAGCGCAGCGCCGGATCATAGACGCGGCGCATCGCCCGTACGATGGGCGTTTCCTTTTCTTCCTCCTCATCCTTCATAAGGAAGGCGGACAGCACCGGCGCCACGGTAAAGGTCGCGATCAGACCGCCGACGATGGCATAGGCATAGGTCTTGGCCATCGGGCCGAAGATATGCCCCTCCACCCCGGTCAGCGTGAAAAGCGGCAGGAAACCGGCAATGATGATGGCGGCGGCAAAGAAGATCGCGCGGTTCACCTCGGCGGCCGATAATTCGATAATGCCCAGCTTGCCGAAAAAGCTCTGAATTCCGCCTGTTTTGTCCAATGCGCCGGTGGAGGCGAAACGGTCCTTAGGTCGCTGGGCCAGATGGCGGAAGATATTCTCCACCATGATGACGGTGGCATCCACGATCAGCCCGAAGTCAATCGCGCCCACCGAGAGCAGATTGGCCGATTCCCCCAGCATCACCATGATCAGGATCGAAAAGGCCAAAGCGAAAGGAATCGTGGCCGCCACCACCACGGCGCTGCGGAAAGTGCCAAGGAAAACCCATTGCACGACAAAGATCAGCACAATGCCGAAAACCATGTTTTCCAGCACAGTATGCGTCGTCACATCGATCAGGTCGGTGCGGTCATAGATCTTCTCAAGATGCAGACCGGGCGGCAGGATGCCTTCCTTGTTGATCTTTTCGACCTCGGCCTCGACGGCCTTGAGCGTGGGAAGGCTCTGTTCGCCCCGGCGCATCAGGATGATGCCCTGAACGATGTCATCGTCATTATCCTGCCCCACGATGCCCAGACGCGGCTGGTTGCCGACCTGAACCGTGGCGATGTCCTTGACCTGCACCGGCTTGCCCGCGGCGGGGCTGGCCACCAGCGTGTCGCGGATGTCATCCATGCTGTGGATCAGCCCGACCCCGCGCACGACCGCCGATTGCGGCCCCAGATTGACCGTCTGCCCGCCCACATTGCTATTGGCATTGTTGATCGCATTCAGCACCTGCCCCAGCGACAGGCCATAGGCCACCAGCTTGCGTTGATCGACGGTCACCTCATAGGTCTTGCTCTTGCCCGCCCAGCCATTGACGTCGATGACACCCGGCACGGCCTTGAAGCGACGCTGAAGAATCCAGTCCTGAATGGTTTTGAGATCGGTCACCGAATAGTTTTTCGGCCCGACAAGGCGGTAGCGATAGATTTCGCCGATCGGACTGGTCGGCGAAATCTGCGGCTGCACCCCGCCAGGCAGCGGCGGCATTTGCGAGAGGGCATTGATGACCTGCTGCTTGGCCTGCTCGTAATCATAGTCAAAGGTGAACTGAACCCGGACATCCGACAGGCCAAACAGCGAGATCGTCTCGACCTTCTTGACGTTCTTGATACCGGCCAGCTGGATCTCGATGGGGATCGTGACGCTGCGCTCGATCTCGCCCGCCGACTCTCCGGGGTTTTGCGTGACGATTTCCACCCTTGGCGGCACGGGATCGGGATAGGCCTCGATGTTGAGCAGGCGGAAAGCAACGCCTCCGCCCACCAGAAACACCGCCAACAGGACCAGCACCAGCATGCGATGGCGCAGCGAGAGGGCAACAACAGGGTTCATGAAAGTTGCTCCCTCAGTCAGCCTTGGCGCCGCGGTCGATAAACAGGCTGCCTTCGGTGACGACGGTCTCGCCCGGTTTCAGCCCGGCGGTGACTTCCACGATGCCATCACGCACCAGTCCCGCCGTGATCGGACGCAGGGCAAGGCGATGATGCTGCCTGTCCGCGACCCAGACGCGGGCCGTCGAACCTTCAAAGATCACGGCTTGCTCGGGAACCGCGAGCGCCTGCCGTTCAGTGCCTGTCGTCAGCGTGAAGCTGGCATAGGTTTCGGGCTTGAGGTGACCATCGCGGTTCGGGATTTCCGCCCGCACGGTCAGGCGCCGGGTATTGGCGTCGAGCATGGGTGCCACATAGGTCAGCGGCGCGCGCAATGTTTCGCCATTGCCCATCAGACGGACCAGAGCGATCTGGCCGACATGAGCAAGACCGGCATCTTCCTCGCGAAGATTGCCGACAAGCCATACGCGGGAGAAATTGGCGATGGTAAAAGTCTGGGTCGCGCTGCCGCCTGAAGCACTTGCAACATTCTGGCCCACCCCGATCAATCGCTGCGTCACCATTCCGGCAACCGGCGCGCGGACAATGCCTTCACCCCGTACCACCGCGCCGCCCAGCGCCTTGCGGCGGCCCTGCGCCGCGCTCAGACTGGCCTCTGCTGCGGCGAGATCGGCCTGGCTTTGCTGCCAGTCCTTGAGCGCCGCGCCCTTATGCTCGACCAGATCCTTGAGCCGCGCCTCGTTGGCCCGCGCCACCTTTGCCGCAGCACTGGCCGTGGCAAGATCGGCATCACTCTGCGCCGCTTCATTGGCGGCTACGGCAAACAGCGGCTGCCCCGCTTTGACCTGATCGCCCACCCGCACAAAGATCTGTGTGACCTGCCCGGTAAAAGGCGAAAATACCGCAGTCGTCAGGTCGTCATCCACTGCGATCCGGCCATCGCTTTGCGCGCTGCCGCCCATGGGCTGGGTCTGCGCAGTGGCAAAGCGCAGTGTTTCCCACTGCTGCTGCGTGGCCGCAAAGCTGCCATCGTCACGGGCGACAGGCAACGGGGCGGGGGTGTCTGTGGCCATATGCCAAAGTTTGGGCCCCAGCCAGAAACCTGCCAGGACCAGCAGGACAAGGAGCAGGATCAGCCGCCACTGGGCGTTGGGTTTCATCACGGGCACAGGTGTTGCCTGCCCATCGTCAGGAAGGTGATCCATTGTATCAGGCCTCGATCATCGCAATCGACGGGGGCCTAGTCAGGCTGCCTTACATCAACCTTACGGTACCCCATCACTTTGCAAAGCAAGGGTGAAACAGGCCCCGCCGGAAGGCGATCGGGCGATCTGCAGATCGCCATGATGCACATGGGCAATACGCTGAACGATGGAAAGGCCGAGCCCTGCGCCATCGCTGCGTCGATGATCGGCTCGCCAGAAACGCCGGACAAGCCTTTCGGTGTCCTCCTCGATCACGCCCGGCCCATTGTCGGCCACACTGATCCGCCCGGTGGGCGTCAGGGTCAGTTCGATGGTTGTGCCGGGCGGCGTGTGCAACCGGGCATTGTCCACCAGATTGGTGATGGCCATAGCCAGCAGGCCCCGGTTGCCCCGGATCATCACCGGGTGATCGGCCCCGGACACTTCGATCGTGCGTCCCCCCGTCAATACCGCAGGCGTCAGTTCGGCCACCACCGCCACTGTCAATTCGGCGAGGTCAAACCTTTCGAGCGCATGGCCCGCATCATGCTCAAGGCTGGCCAGATCGCGCAATTGGGCAAGGACATGGGCCATGCGCCCAATCTGCGCCAACATCGTGTCGCGCGCGGGCCCTGCGGGCATCCGCTCCGCTTCCAGCCGCAAGGTGGCCAGCGGCGTGCGCAATTCATGTGCGACATTCCCCGCAAATTCCTGCTGAAGTGACAGAGCCGCCTCAACCCTTGCCAGCAGTTCATTGATCGCCATGACCAATATTTCTGCCTCGGCGGCAAGGCCGCTTTCATCCAGCCTTGCTCCCGGCCTTTGCGGGGTCAGGTGAGCCGCGTCACGGGCCACCTGTCGCATGCGACGCAGCAATGGCCACAAGAGCACGATATGCGCCAGCGGCATCAGCAGCAAAAGCCCCACCAGCCATGTCAGATAACGCGCAAGAAAACGGCGAATGATGTCATCCACCACGGCTCCGGGCCGGGTCTGATCCTGTGTCACGACAATGCGGACAGGCCGATGGTCGATCAGATGGGTTTCACTCAATCCCACCAGAGGACCGGCGGTGAAAGACTGCGTCTGCTCGACCGCGAGCCCTTGCGGCCAGGTTGCGGGCTGCGCATAGGAACTCTGGGCCAGCACTTGCCCATTGTCCGCCATAACGGCAAAGGCCCGACCATCAAATCCCGTGGCATAGGTCGCCATCTGGTCGCGCGGCATGACGACCTCCCAGCGGCCATCGGCATGGCGCATGGTATGGTCGGCAACCAGACTGGCCTGCTGGTGCAATGTGTCGCGCTCAATGGCGCGGGCGCTGTTTTCCAGCACAGTGCGCGCCGCAAAGGGCATGGCAATACAGGCCACCAGAATCGTGCCGCCCTCGATCAGCAGAATGCGGGTGAGCAGCGAAGTGGCCGCGCGGCGGACCAGCCGTTTCACGGCCTGCTCCGCATCAGATAGCCCACACCGCGCACGGTGACGATCTCGGCCTGACTTCCCGCAGCTTCAAGTTTCTGGCGAAGGCGATGGACATAGACCTCGATGGCATTCGAGCCGAGCAGATCCTGCGCCCCGAACAGTTGGTCCTCGGCCAGCCTTTTGGTCACCACCTGTCCATCCCGGCGCAGCAAAAGCCCCAGCAATCCCGCCTCGCGCGCCGAGAGTACAACGGCCTGCCCGTCAATCCGGAGCGAAAGGTTGTCCAGATCATAGACCAGATTGGCACAGGTCAGTTCGCGTCCAAGGAAAGTGCCATTGCGGCGCAGTACCGCCCGAATCCGCGCCACCAGTTCATCGGGCGAGAAGGGCTTGGCCATATAATCATCGGCCCCGCTGTCCAATCCCGCGATCCGGGCTTGCACATCCCCGCGCGCGGTCAGCACGACCGTGGCGATGCGATTGCCTCCCTGCCTCAGGCGCTGGAGCAAGGTCAGCCCGTCCCCATCAGGCAACCCCCGATCCAGCACGAGGGCGGCATAGATATTGGTTGCCAGCAGGAGATCGGCTTCCTCGATCGTGCGAGCCAAATCGCTGGCCAGACCCGCCACCGACAAATATTCCCCCAACGAGGCAGCCAGCGGCAGGTCGTCCTCGATCAACAATATGCGCATGGAACATCCCGATAAGAATTACACGCTCGCTGGCGCTTTCACACCAGCCGCCACGGATCGGCATGGGCGATCATGCCCGGCACGCTGCGGCGTGCCCGAACCGCGTCTTGGGCAGACGGCACAATGACATGGCCTGCCTCGACCGTGATATCAGCGTCGATGTCGATGTGAACATCCACCATCAGCATATCGCCCATCTTGCGTATGCGCAAATTATGGCAGCCGCACACTCCCGGGGGGCCGTAATGGTGGTGCGGATCGTCTCCGCTTCCTCATCATTGGCCGATTGGTCCATCAAATCATGCGGCTCCCATCCGAAGGTCCAGCCCATTTTCGGGATCATCAGACCGACGATCAATGCTGTGATGGGATCAGGGACCGGATAGCCCATAAGGTTGCCGACAATGCTGCCCCGGCCACGTAAAGCGCGGTGATTTCAACCTTGGGAATGGCCTTATGATACTCGATCTTGACCATCGCGCTCCACAGCAACGCCCGCCAGCAAAAGGCCCAGTGCCAGTGAGGCGGCATTTTCGAAGCGATGGTGGCCATAGGGATGACGCTGGCCCACCTTCGATGTGAATGGAGGACAGTTTCAGTCAGCTGATCCGAGAGTGGGAACCGCAGCAATGAGGGCGACCATACTTTCTGCCATCGTCATTTGGCAGCCATGCGCACGCTTTCAAGATTGAGCCAGGATGCCATCCGATCGAGTTCGAGGGCGAGTCTCGCCATCGTGTCGGCAGGAGCGTGGGGTTCAAGTGTAATGTGGGGTGCCAGCAGCACACCTGCCGCACGGTCGGCTTTCAGATCGACGCGCGCAACCAGGGCTCCGTCCATCAGGAAAGGCAAGACATAATAACCATGCTTGCGCTTTTCGCGCGGCACATAGATTTCGATCCGATAGTGAAATCCGAACAGTCGCTCCGTGCGGGTCCGTTCCCAAATCAGCGGGTCGAACGGCGCCAGTAACGCGGTCCCTGTCACCTTGCGTGGTGCTCGCGCATCGCGGTGGATCCAGGCTTTCTGGCTCCAGCCCTCCACGCGCACGGGCACAAGAAGGCCATCCTCGATCTGCGCGGCGATCGCGCGATCAGCTTCGTCGGGCTTCAGGCGAAAATAGTCCCGCAAGTCGGCTGCCGTCGCCACGCCGAGCGCCATGGCGCTGCGGGCGATAAGGTCGCGCTGCGCGGCGGCGGTGTCGGGTGTGGGAAGCGCAAGGACATGTTCAGGCAGCACCCGCTCGGGAAGATCGTAAAGGCGCGCGAAGCTGCCACGTCGCGTCGCGGCCGTGATCTGTCCGGACCAGAACAACCATTCGAGTGCATGCTTGGTGTCGCTCCACTGCCACCAGCCGCTCTTGCTTGCCCCGTTATCGAAGTCCGCGGCTGCCCTCGGCCCCTCCGCTGTGATCCGGTCAAGTACAAGCTGCGCCTGTTGGCGATGCTCCGTCGCGAACCGCCGCAACGCCGGGTAGCCAATCTCGCCGCGCTCTGCCCGTGCCATCCGCCAGCGCAGCAGTGGATGAAGATCGAGCGGGAGAAGTGAGGCTTCATGCGCCCAGTATTCGAACATGCGGCGATGGCGCCTGGCGCCCCAGGCGGCCCGCTCCAGCGCGGCGCGATCATAGCTGCCGATCCGCGAGAAAGCCGGAAGATAATGCGCTCTGGTCAGCACGTTCACGCTGTCGATCTGAAACAGGCCCAGCAGGTCGAGCACGCGCTGCATATGCCCGGATGCGGGTTGCTCGAAACGGCGCCCGGCGAAACCTTGCGCGGCCAGCGCAATGCGCCGGGCATCGCGGAGGGAAAGGTCGATCATCTTGGGGCCTCGGCGTTGCGTCTCTCCACCATATCCCGCTTCCAGCGCTGGCGGAGCGTGCCGGGTCGAATGCCGTGACGATCCTTAAGGAACGTGGCGGCGGCAATGCGATCGGCGCGGAAGTGCCGGAAATCCTGCCGTAGCTCGCACCATGCCGCGAGCATCCGCGTATCGTCGAGGAAGCCGAGGAGGACCGGCCAGACAATGCGGCGGGTCTGCTCACCATGCTGGTCAAGATAGTCGATCTCGATCTTGCGGCCTTCGCGAATCCATTCACGGGTGCGCGCCAGATCGATGCGATCGGGCGCCGACAACGCCTTGGTCGATCGTGCGGCGATCGCAGGATCGGCGATGAGCGGACGGAGCCGGTCGGGAACGACACTGGTGATCTTGGCAATCAGGTCACGCGCGGCATTGGCCAGCACCGGATCGCCTCGGCTCGCGACCCATTGCGCGCCGAGCACGGCGGCTTCGATCTCGTCGGGCGTCAGCATGAGCGGGGGCATGTCGAATGCGTCGTCGAGGATGTAGCCAAAGCCCGCTTCGCCCTGCACCGGAACACGCTGGGCGATCAGGTCCGCTACGTCGCGATAGACGGTGCGCTGCGAAACCTCGAGTTCGCACGCGATCTCCGCTGCCGTCGTAGGCCGGGATGAGCGGCGAAGAATCTGGATGATCTGGAACAATCGGTCCGCCCTGCGCATGCCGTCACCTCCTGCTGACAGAATGCTGTCAGCAGGACCATTCTACAAGACAAATCGCTGTGCAGAACCCTCTGCAGATGGCCCGGTCGAGAAGGACATGCCTCATGATTACCCTGTTCCATGCGCCCCAATCGCGTTCGTCCCGCATGATCTGGCTTCTGGAGGAATTGGGCGTACCCTATGAGATCCGCCCGGTTTCCATCTTCCGGCCCATGACCGGGGAAGGCGAAGCTGATCCGGCCAATCCCCATCCCGACAGGCGGGTGCCAACGGTCGTTTACGACGGGAAGCTGCTGGCGGAATCGGTTGCAATCGTGCTCTACCTGCTTGACGCCTTCCCGCAGGCAGGGTTTGCTCCCGCCCCGGACGATGCACGCAGGGGAGACTATCTCACCTGGATTGCATGGTATGTCGCCGAACTGGAGCCTGCCCTGTTTGCCAGCATGGCCGGCGAACTTGCCGGATCGGCCCAGAAGCAGCGGAACTATGACGCGGTGATCGCCCGATTGAGGACGGCTCTGGCAGCAGGTCTCTATGTGATGGGAGATACCTTCACAGGGGCCGACTTTCTGGTCAGCAGCGCCATGACGTTTGGCCGCCAGGCATTTCCGGCCGACGAGGTCTTCGACGCCTATATCGAGCGATGCCAAAGCCGTCCCGCCGCCATCCGCGCGCGCGCGTTGGACGATCAGGCTGGCATGCAGACACCTGCCTGAACCTGGGCACATGCTTCGGGGCCCTTCGGAAGGCCCCGAAGCACGGCGCCTGCGCGTTCACTTACAACCCGGCGGTTCGCGCGAAGGAAGCCATGCGTTCGGCATGGACACATGACGGCCCCCGACGTGCCAATTCGTGGCCATGGGTGGTGGCAATGGCGGCAGCGCTAACGTGCTGCGGTCACGAGCAGCAGCACGGCCATCGCCAACATGGTTGCCCCCACAAGAGCATCGAGCACTTTCCATGCGATGGGGCGGGCGAAGATTGGCGTGAGCAGTCGGGCGCCATAGGCCAGCATGAGGAACCAGCAGGCACTGGCCGAGGCCGCGCCCGCGATGAAAAAGGGCCGCAGAGGGGCAGGATGGCCTGCCCCCGCCGTGCCCATCAGCAAAACCGTGTCGAGATAGACATGGGGGTTGAGGAAGGTGAAGCCGGCCAGAGTCGTGAGCACCTGGCCAAGTGATTGCCGGCGCCCTGCCTCGACCGCCATCGCTTCGCCATCGCGCATGCGACTGAAGGCCTGAAAGGCATACCAGACAAGGAACACGGCGCCGCCCAGAGAAAGTACGCCGGTCAATTGCGGCAGGGTCTGGAGGAAAGCGGCCACTCCGCTGACCCCCAAGGCGATCAGGCAAGCATCCGCGATGATGCAAAAAGCCGCAACCGCGCCAACGTGTGCTCGCAACAGGCCCTGGCGCAGTACGAAAAGGTTTTGTGCGCCAATGGCGACGATCAGGGCCGCGCAAAGTGCGAAACCGGCGGAATAGGTGGTGATGATGCTGTTCATGCCGCCGCTTATGGTTTGGTTAGGCGCATAAGGAAAACTTGATATCCTAAACTGTATGAAGTAATGCTTCATCTTGTGCTGGACTATGCCGCTCTCTCTGTTGTCGCTGCTGTCGTGCGCGAAGGTACGTTCGAGCGGGCGGCCATGGCTCTGCATATTTCGCCCTCGGCGGTATCCCAAAGGGTGCGGGCAATGGAGGAGCGTCTCGGCGCCATCCTGATCTTGCGCAGCCAGCCATGCCAGCCCACCGAATTGGGGCGACGCCTATGCGCCCATTTCGACGCGGTGCGTTTGCTGGAGGCGGACTTGGCTCCGGATTTGCGGGCCCCGGATTTGCGGGCGGTGGGTGCCAAGCCGGTTACGTTGAAAATCGCCGTCAATTCCGACAGTCTGGCCAGCTGGCTGGCGCCTGCCATCGTCGATTTCGCGCAAGCATCGGGCCTTCTGGTGGAATTGGCGATGGACGATGAAGCGCATACTGCGGACCGGCTGCGCAGCGGCGAGGTTGTCGCCGCGATCACTTCGGACAGCCTGCCGGTGCAGGGATGCCGCAGCATTCGTCTGGGCGAACTGCGCTACCTTGCCTGTGCCAGCCCGGATTTTGTTGCGCGGTATTTCCCTTCCGGCCCCACGGCTGATGCGCTTCCGCGCGCGCCCTATATGCGGTTTGATCGGCGCGATGATTTGCAGGCCCGTTGGGCGATGGAGCAGGCTGGGGCGCCCCTTGGTGAATTGGTGCACTGGATACCTTCCACGCGGGCGTTTCTCGATCTGGCTCTGCGTGGTCTGGCATGGGGGATGCAGCCGGCCAATCTTGCCGCTCCGCACATCGCCGACGGCTCACTGGTCGAACTGCTTCCCGACACGCCGATCAGCGTTACACTTTATTGGACCGTAGCGCGGCTCCACGCCGAGGCGCTGCGTCAACTGACCGTTTCTGTCAGGCGGGCAGCCACCGATGGGCTTGTAATTTAAGCTTCCTGGGGCGCAGCACATTTCCTATCAAAAAAACGTGCTCCGCGCTGAACGGCGGCGAGTCTGGATGTATTGATCTCCGTCCTTGAATGCCATGGCCAGCATGGCAACGTCCATGATGGCATCCGTCCCTGGTCGCTTTAATGCCCTTTCAGTCTTATCCAGAATGGTTTGAGACCAGCGTAACCGGAAGAATTCGGCTTCCGCCAGGCTCAGAAGCAGATTGCAGCGCCAAACGCCGACCAGTGAACAGGCCTCGACCAGGGCGGCGTATCGATTGGCAAACATGGCCAAACGCGACCATGCCTTACCAAATATCCGCGTCCGGGTAGCTTCTCGACAAGCGGGCAAAAGCGCATCCTCGGATCGGTAATCGCGGTTCCGTGCTGGCCTCAGTTTTCCGGATGGTTGGGATCATAGGCCACAGGGCGAGGATCGATCTCGTAATGGCCGGCTATAAGCATGTGGAAATCCGGGCGGGCAAGCATGGCCATCCGGTTGCTGGCGCCTTCAAACAGGACTACAAGATCACGTCCGTGATGAACCGACGACGCATAGGTCAGGCGGTAGGGCTGCGATCCCAGCATCAGCTGTGATGCCCCCGTAACGCGATTGGCATGGTAATGGCCGGCGATGAGGTGAGCCTCTTCAAGGATGGGCACGGTATGCGTCACCGGATCAACCTGGGAACTGTCATACACGATGCGGGCGATATCGATTTGGCCGGGCTTGTACATGGCGCTGTCCTCGGGGGCGATCTGGTCGACGGTGACTGTAACCTTCAGCGCGACCAGATGGCCACCTTTGCGGGGTTTGAGCGGCGGCAGCGGCTCGGGCTTTGGAGGCATGCCCATGCCGGCCGGGGGAGGCCCCTTGGGGGGGAGCCCTTGTGCCGATGCCGCTCCCTGCATTTCCGGGGGCATACCGGAAAAATTCGCGGGCGGCCCTTTGCCGGTGATGACCCATTCCACATCCGGACCCGAAAGGGCCTCATCGCTGACCGTGTAGGGGCCTGACAGTTCCAGCCCGCCGTCAGACTGGCGGCGGATGGTCATGCGATGGCTCTGCTCGTCGAACAGGATGGCATAAGGCGCCCACATTTGTGTGCCGTCGGGCTTGAGCCGGACGGCGGGCGAGGCCGCCATGTGATAGGCGTATGGTTTGTGGCTGAGGTCAAGCCAGGCATTGCTCACCGGCATCTCGGCAGCGTCAGGGTGAAAGGGGATATGCATCGGCGTATGCTGCTGATGCAGGATCGCGACACGATGGGTGACGGGATCGATGGCGGCATCATCGTAGAAGATGCGGGCCTCGTGGATCTTGCCCACATCGCCCTGATGGCTGGGATCGGCCTGATCCATGTGAATAAAAATGTCACGCGCCACAACTTTGGCATTGGCCTGAGGGGCGCCAAGGGCGACAGCGGTGATGACGGCCAGCAGTGAAGACTGTTTCAGCATGATCGGTCCTGTGAAAGAGGAGACGTCAGAAACGCAGGTTCACGCGCGCGCCATAGGTGCGCGGTGCCTGGAAATTGCGATAGGTTGAGGCGGCAATGATCGTGGATTGCGTGATCCGCAGCGCATTTTCCAGATTGCGCACAAACAGCGTGAACTCAAATCCGCTGTGTGCCGGTTGGAAGGTCAGCGAGGCATCGCTGGCGGTCCAGCCATCGGCATGAGTCAAGGGCGAGCGGTTGACGCTGGTCTGGAAATGAGTGCGCCAACTGGTGCTGATGTCGGCGCGGATATGGCCACCGTCCTTCAGATCGACGGTATGGCGCCAAGCCGCAGACCCCGACCAATGCGAGACAAGCGGCAGATCGTAACCATTATAGACATAGGAACCCGTCGCCGCACTGTAGGCCGAAGCATCACCGGTGAAGACAGCGGCGGGCACGGAAAAATCAATGAATTTGGCATCTTCATAGGCAACGCCGAAACTGAGCTGATCATGCGAGGTAGGGGCGATCACCGCCTCCGCTTCGGCGCCATAGACATGCACTTTCTTGGCGTTGAAGGGCGTAGGAAAGAAGGGTGGCCGGATCTGCTGTGACTGGTAATTGCCGTAATCGTAATAATAGCCGGTCAGATTGAGATGCAGCCGGTCTTTGGCGAAACGGCTGCGCAGCCCGCCCTCATAGCTCATCAACGTTTCGGAATCGTAGGAATTGTAAGGCGCCACGCCTTCGGTTAATGCGCCTGCGTGATAGCCGCTGGTGATGCTGGCATAGGTCATCACGCCAGAAGTCACGTCGAATTCGGCGGCCGCCCGGAAGCTGACATTGTTGAAATTGCGCGCTCCCGAGGCAGGCAGCACGATGGTATTGGGACCGATTGTGAGCGCCTGCTGTCCCTGTTGGGATTTGTGATCATGCGTGTAGCGCAAGCCGCCGGTGAGACGCAACTTGTCGGTCGCTGCATAGGTGCCTTGAGCATAAGCAGCATAGGATTGAGCATCGATATGAGGCTCGTCCGTCACCGAGCGCAGCAGCAGCGGGCTATAGGTGCCTGGCACCAGCGGTTGGCCGATATTGTTACGGTAGTTCTGGTTTTCAGTGAAGGCATAGAGCCCGGCGAGCCAGCTGAACTGGCCCCGTGTCTTGGCGGAACTGGTTGATCCGAAACGCAGATCATGCGTCATCTGGCGCGCATTGTAGTAAGCGCTGGAAATCGAGCCGAGCTGGGCGATATTCGAGAGTTCATGATAAACGGTGTAGGCGCCAATATAGGTGACCGTGAACGTATCGAGATCGAGGCTCAATTTGGCGCTGCCGCCATAATAATCGGCATTGCGATGGCCGAAATCCTGAGGATACGGAGCAGCCGCTCGCGGGTCGGCCGGATTGATATAGGGATAAAGCACATCAGCCGAGCCATGCCCGCCATGATGATCGTAAAAGCTGCTGAGCAGCAGGGTCAGGTTGGGCGCCAGCCTGGCCAGGCCACGCAATTTGGCCGAGACATCATTCTTGTCATTCCAACGGCCGGCGATGTAACCGTCATGCTTGTCCCATGACACGGCGCCGCGCAGAGCTGCACTGTCGCTGACCGGCGTGTTGAGCACGGCCTGAAGCAGAGAGGCATTGTAATTGCCAAGTTCGGCGGAGAACTGGCCCTCCTGCTTGAACACCGGCTCGTTGGAAATGACGTTGATCGCCCCGCCCGTGGCATTGCGGCCATAAACTGTTCCTTGCGGCCCGCGCAGCACTTCCACCCGCTGAATGTCGAGGAAATCGGTGTTGGCTGCATTGGGTCGGGCGACATAGACGTCATCGATGCTCATCGCCACAGCAGGATCGCCCTGCGGGTTGGGGTTGACGGTGACGATGCCGCGGATGGCAATGTTGGTGCCCGAACCCAGCGTGGTCACATGCAGGCTGGGGATCGAGTCCTGCAAAGAGGCTGCATTGGTGATGCCCTTGCGGGCCATCGCCTCACTGGTCACGGCGGTGATGGCGAGCGGCGCGCGGCTAATGCTTTCCGAGCGGCGCTGGGCGGTGACGATGATGTCCTGCACAGCGGCTGCAGGCGGCGGAGCGCCGACGTCCGCTGTCTGGGCAAAGGCGGTTGATGTTCCTGCAACGGAGCCTGCGAAAAGCAAGGTCAGCGCCTGGTAGCGTAAATGTATCGAATGACCCATAATCCCCCCTGGATGCTGCCTCTGTATGGGCAGTACGGCGGGTTGTAGGTCGAAGCAGATGCTCAGCAAAATCATCGTTCATGATGTGCATCATCAATGAGCGTGATGCGGTGTTTTAGGCATTTTCCCGGTCGAGAACCGCAAAATGATAGCGAAACGGTTCCAGCGTTTCAGAGATTTTATCGCGAAACCAGCGTGATGCCGGATCGCTGCTTTTGCAGATGGGCCACTGCATATGGATCCTTGTTGCCGGATCGCTGCAAGGCAGGACTTCCAATGGGTTGGAACAGCGTTGCCGCTGAAATCGGGCGAGGCTGCTGGGCACGCGTGCTACAAGATCGGACGCGGCAACAACGGCGGGGATCAGCGCTGCGCTCATCTGTGCGTGCACTGTTTGGCCCGGCGCGTCTGTGGTTCCGCTGCGCGGCAGGATCGCCCGGACCTGTGGAAGAGCGGCGAGCGCGGGCTCGGCGATGCCGGGCCGGGCAACAGGATGGTCGTGCCTCGCGATATAGACCCACGGCTCGGAAAAGAGCATCTCGTGAGGGTGCTCGTGGAGCAATTGAGATTGAGGTTGGACAGTGGCGTCGACCTCGCCATCAATCAGCATCTGCCATGCATCCGGGCTGGGGTTCATGCATGTAACCCGTGACAGAGGCGAGCATTTATTCACTTCCCGTACAAGGTCGGGCAGAAACATTGAAGCCAGATGGTCCGGGGCCAGAAGGGTAAAATTTTGCTCTGCCTGAGCCGGATCGAAATGAGGGCGCGCCGAAACAATGGCCTGGGCATCCGCCAGCAGCGCCCGCAAGGCTGGCCGCAGGCGCTTTGCAAAGGGAGTGAGCACCAGGCGGACGCCATGTCGGACAAGCAGTTCGTCACCGAAATGGTCACGCAGCCGTGCCAGTGAATTGCTGATGGCGGGCTGGGTGAGGGCAAGCCTTTCAGCCGCGCGCGTGATGCTCAGCTCGGTCATGATCATGTCGAGCGCTCGCAGATGGCGCAAATCGATGGAATCAAAAATCCTCATGGTTCAATCATGGCCCTATTTTCAATCTGCGCCAGCCTGTTCAACGGCTCAGATTTCCTCAATGACGTGATTGCGAAGAGTTCCGATGGGGCCGCACGAGACTTCGACCATGTCGCCCGCTTTCGTGTAATGGGAAGGATTGCGTTTGTCGCCGACGTCTCCGGGCGTGCCCAAGGTCCATTTGTGTGGTGATGCCGGGGCAACCGATGCGGTCCAGTAATCGAACCATATCGGCGCAGGCATCGCTGCCGGACCGTGCCGCACCGCCGCCCGCCACGATCAGGGGCCGCCGGGCACGCCGCAGCAAATCCGCCACCTCGGCAATATCCTGTGCATGGGGGGCGGAAGGGCGACCGATAAAGCCGGCCATGAAGGCTTCACCGGCCTCGTTACGGACGCCGGTGAAGCGCATGTCGTCGCGGTTCGAGAGGGCCTTGAACAAAGGTGACAATTTGCCGCTGGCGAGGCCAAAGACCGCGCGAATACCGGCATGATGCAGGATATGGACCACCGCATCGGCACCCGACATTGAAACATGGGTAGGGGCGTCATGGTCCTGCATGGAGCGCTTTCATGGGTAGTGGCGGGATGGGATTAGTCCGGCGATGGGTGGAGGTTTGGCGGTTAAAGGGCCATCAGGTCAAATCGTATAACTTGCATATGATATAGATATCAGTGATGCCTTGAGCGTGCGATCGGCCTCGGCCAGTTCCAAGCTGGCCATTCGCGCGTTGCTGGGACTTGGACAGGCAACTGACGAGGAAATTCACGAACGGGTCAGGCTGGCGACCGGGTGCCCCCTCCACGGCGTGGTCGGCGAGTATGCGGGCCGTAGGCCAGATCGCGCGCGGCGGTCGGGACGGCGCAGGGCAGAGCTTCCTGTTCCGCGCCGAACAGGGCGCGGCAGGCATTGAACACATCAGGCCCCGGTGTCTGGCCGAATTGCGCGATGGGGGCGGTTGCTTCATCTCAATCCTTCAGCCGGAACTTGTCATGGCATCCTTTGCATGTGCCGCCCAGGGCGCCCATGGCCTTGGCCATGGCGGCCGTGTCCTTGCCGCGCGCGGCCATGTCAAACGCCTTGGCCGCCGTGGAAAAATCGTTGGCGGCTTTGGCAAAGCCTGCCTTGTCGGACCAGATGTCCGGCTTGGCGGCGGTCTTGATGGCGCCGCCCGTGGCGGTGCCGACGGGGAACCATTTTTCGATCTTTCCGGCATTGCCCGCGACAAGGGCGGCGCTGGCCTTCATGATGGCGAGGTCGGGCGTACCGGTCTTGAGGCTGTCGCCTGCCTCCTTCATGGCCTTGCCCATCGCCTTGAAGCTTTTCTGCCTTGTCTCAATCGACTGCTGAGGGCTGGCGGCGGAAAGGGTGGCGGAAAGGGTGGCGGAAAGGGCGGTGGCAAGGCCAAGGGCCATCGCACCGATGGCGAGCGTCATCTTCTGCATGTTGGGTTCCTCGAACAATGCGGGCGGGGTCAACCGGCCCGGACATAGGCGGTCTTGACTATTGTAAAGAATTCAGCGGCATAGCGGCCCTGTTCGCGCGGGCCGAAACTCGATTTCCTGCGGCCGCCAAAGGGCACATGGTAATCCACCCCGGCGGTGGGCAGATTGACCATCACCATGCCCACATCGGCATGACGCTTGAAATGCGCGGCATGTTTGAGCGACTGTGTGCAGATCCCGGCGCAGAGGCCGACATCGACATCGTTGCAGATCGCCAGCGCCTCCTCATAATCCCTGACGCGGATCACCGAGGCCACGGGGCCGAAGACCTCTTCCTGATTGATCCGCATGGGCGAAACGGTGTCCGCAAACAGCGTTGGGGCAAGGTAAAAGCCGTTGCGCTCCCGCGTCAGACGCGCGCCTCCGGCGATCAGGCGGGCGCCTTCGGCCTGAGCGGTGGCGATATAGGCGAGATCGACATCAAGCTGTCGTTGGTCCACCACCGGGCCGATGGCGGTGGCCGGATCGCGCGCATCGCCCACGGTCAGCGCCTGCATCGCCTCGCTCAGGCGCGCGATGAAACGGTCATGGATGCCTTCCTGCACGATCAGGCGCGAGGAGGCGGTGCACCTCTGCCCCGTCGAGAAGAACGAGCCGTCGAGCGCGACCTGAACCGCCAGATCGAGATCGGCATCGTCAAGGACGACCAGACCGTTCTTGCCGCCCATTTCGAGTTGCACCTTGATGCCCCGCTCGCCGGCCCTGCGCAGGATCGTCTGGCCCACCCCCGCCGAGCCGGTAAAGCTGACCGCCTGAACGCCCGGCCCCATCAGCGCGTCGCTCAATTCCGCGCCCTTGCCCAGCACAAGATTGAAAACCCCCGCCGGAACGCCCGCGCGCCGGATAATGTCGGCCAGTTCCCATGCGCAGCCCGGCACCAGTTCGGCGGGTTTGAACACCACGCAATTGCCAAAGGCGAGCGCGGGGGCGATTTTCCACGCCGGGATCGCCATCGGGAAATTCCATGGCGTAATCAGCGTCACCACGCCCAGCGGTTCGCGGGTAATCTCGACCTGAACCCCGGACCGGACCGATGGCAGCAGTTCGCCGCTTTGCCTCAGGCATTCTCCGGCGAAAAAGCGGAAGATGTTGCCCGCTCGGGTCACCTCGCCCATCGCTTCGCGCAGGACCTTGCCTTCCTCGCGCGCGAGCAGTCCGGCCAGTTCCTCGCGCCGGGCCAGAATTTCGCCCGCGATCCGCTCCAGCATGTCCGCGCGCGATTGCGGGTCGAGCATGGCCCATGCCGGAAAGGCGGCCTGTGCGGCCTCGATCGCCATCGTGACATCCTCGGGCGATGCGCAGGCATAATCGCCGATCATATCGCCCGTGTCCGAAGGGTTGATGTTGGGCAGGGCGGCGCCGGGGCGCCATGCGCCGCCGATCAGATTGTGTTTCAAATCCTGTTCCTTTCGTCTGGAATCAGGCAAAGCGCGCGCGCAGGGCATCGACCGCGCGCGACAGCAGGATGGCGTCGGCGCCCACCGCGACAAAGGCAAAGCCGCGCTCGATACATTCGCGCGCGCGCGCTTCATCCAGCACGAAGATTCCGGCCGGTTTCCCGGCGGCAGTTGCGCGGTCAAGGCAGTGCCAGATCCTCTCCCAGACGGCGGGATGGTCGGCTTGTCCCGGCAGGCCCATTGTGGCGGCAAGGTCGGCCGGGCCTATCAGCAGCGCGTCGATACCCGGCGTTGCGGCGATGGCATCGATGTTTTCCACCCCGGCTGCGGATTCGATTTGCGCGATGAGGCAGATTTCATCACGCGCCCGGGCGATATAATCGGGCATGCGCGACCATCGCGCCGCGCGCGTCATGGTGGCAATCCCGCGTATGCCCAGCGGGGGATAGGCCACCGCCTGGGCCAGAGCCTGCGCCTGCGCCGCGTTTTCCACCATCGGGATCATCAGCGATTGCGCGCCGATGTCGAGATAGCGCTTGATCAGCGCCGCATCGCCATGGGGAAGGCGCACCACGGCCTGCGTGCGATAGGCCGCAACCGCCTGAAGCTGGGGCAGGACCGAGGGCACATCATTGACGCCATGTTCGGCATCGATCAGCAGCCAGTCGAAATCCCCCGCGGCGCAGAGTTCCGTGCAAATGTGGCTGCCAAGGACCGACCACAGGCCGATCTGGCATGACCCTTCCGAAAGCCTTTGTTTGAATATGTTTGAGGGCAGGGGAAGTGGCATTGTGATCTCCGGTCTGCGCGATGGCCCGTGATGCTTTTGGACGGGTCGCCGAAAGATGATGAAAAGGGGTCAGGGGCGGGGCGCGGCCAAGGCTTCGGCATGGGGAGAGGAGCGGTTCGCGGCCTTTGCCGAAGGGATATGCTGGACAATGACGGCCAGAGCCACCCCGCTGCCCGCCATGGCCAGTGCCAGCAGGGTGAAAAAGCCCACCGTGCTGCCGCTGGAGAGCAGGTAGAAACCGGCAAGCGAACTGGCCATGGCGCCCACGCGGCCAAAGCCCAGCGCCGCGCCCACCCCGGTGGTGCGCATCGCGGAGGGGTAAACATGCGAGGCCAGAGCGAACATCGTCGTCTGGACGCCATTGACGGTAAAGCCCAGCGCTGTCAGCACCACCAGCAACCCGGTGCGCGACAGGCTGGCGGTTCCGGCCAGCAGGGTGAGCGTGGCGATGGCCGCGCCGATGGCGGCAAGTCCGGTCATCGTGACGCGCGAACCCAGACGGCCGATGACCAGCGCCGCGAGCAAGGCCCCCGCCACGCCGCCAAAGTTGAAACTGGCCAGACCAAGGCTGGCGGTCTTCTGATCGAAGCCCGCGCTGGCCAGTGTCGCGGGGAGCCAGCTGAAGGTGGTGTAAACCGCGATCAGGCACAGGAAGAAGGCGGCCCAAAGGCCCATTGTGTCGCGCAGGAAGGCAGGGCCGAACAATTGCCCGATGCTGGCCCGGTTTTGGGTCGCGATCGCTGTGCCATGGACCTGTTTCGCGTTCCTGATGGCCAAAAAGCTGGGCGATTCAGGCAGCCACAGCGCTAGGGCCAGCGCAAGCAGGCAGGGGATCGCGCCCGCCACCAGAAACATCGCGCGCCAGCCATGGGTGGGCAGAATGTCGGCCGCCACCATGCCGCCCAGTACCCCGCCAAGGGGCACGCATACAATCGTGGCGGTAACGGCAAAGGGCCGCGCACGCACCGGGCTGAATTCGGCGGCCAGAGCCGTGGCATTGGGCATGGCGCCGCCCAGACCCAACCCCGTCAGGAAGCGGATCAGGATGAGGGATTCGATATTGCTGGCCAGCGCGGTGCCCAGCGTGAAGAGGCCGAAGAGCGCCACGCTGGCGATCATCATCATGCGTCGCCCCAGACGGTCGCCCAGCACCCCGGCAATCGCGGTTCCCGCCGTCATCCCGGCCAGGCTCATGAAAGAGGCGGGCGCCAGCGAGGACGCGGCCATATGCCATTCGCGCGCGATGCCGGCCACCGCCAGACCCAGCGCCTGATTGTCAAAACCGTCAAAAATGATCGCCAGCGCCGAAAGGGTAACGCCCAGCACGCGTGTGCCGTTCCAGTTGTCCGCCTCCTGGTCCGATGGATGGGCCATGTGTGTTTCGCGCTCGGCCAGCACTGCTCTTCCCTTGCTCTTTATGTTTCGTGGGACGGTGGGCCTTGCCGCCGTCGATGCGTGATGGATGACGCGATGGCCACATATCGTCAACGAAAATTGTACAGTTTTTATCAGAAGGTTTGCGGGAATGTGGGCGTTGGCTCGCCTGATATATCATGTAAAAATATGAAATATAATGGTAAATATCGAAAATTTCCGCCCGCTTTTATCCGTTGCAAAGTGAGTCTAAAATACATATAAACTTTGCAATAACGGATTATATAAAGTAAAATATCATAATGGAGAGGTCTATGAGAATCGGAATGGCCGCGCAGGTTTCCGCTTTGGCGCTGCTTGCGTTGGGTGGTGCGGCAATCGCTCAGGGCGGCGGGGCGGCCCGGGCTGTGCCCAGGGAGGCGCAGGCCCACATCGACCGCGCGATGACGCTGGCGGGCAAAACCTATATGCGCACCACCGCCAGCCTGCAGTGCGGCCTCTCGGGTCCGGCGATGTCGCGCTTTGCCGATGCTGCCGTGCCTGAGCCGACCGAACTTTTCGACAATTTCTATTATGTCGGTGTTGCCAGTGTCGGCGCCTATGCGATCAGGACGCGCGAAGGCATCATCCTGATCGACGCGCTCAACACCAGCGAGGATGGTGTGAAGGTCATCGAGGCGGGCCTGCGGAAATTCGGCCTCAACCCCGCCGATGTGAAATATATCATCGTCACCCATGGCCATGGCGACCACTTCGGGGCCGCCGGCTATTTCGCCCAGAAGTATGGCACGCATGTGATGATGAGTGCGGCGGACTGGGATTTGGTGGCCAAGCCGCCCGTGCGTCCGGCAGGCGCGCCGCCCGCCCGTTTCAGCCCTCCGCCCGCCCGTGATCTGGACGCGCGCGACGGCATGGTTCTGTCGCTGGGCGGTCAGGACATCCGCATCGTCGAAACCCCCGGCCATACGCCCGGCACGATTTCGCTGCTGGTGCCGGTAACGGTCCATGGGCAAAAGCATCTGCTGGCCATGTGGGGCGGCACGGGCGTGCCGCGCGATGCAGAGATGCGCGCGAAATATATCGCTTCCTCGGAACGCTTCGCGGCCATTTCGGAAAAGGCGGGCGCCGATGTCGAGCTGAGCAATCATCCGTTTGTCGATGACAGTCTGACGCGCATGGATGATCTGCGGGCCCATCCGCGCGGCGCCAATCCCTTTGTGATCGGGCGCGGCGCCTATGCCAAATATGCCGGGATCATCACCGAATGCGCCAAGGCGGTGGCTGAGGGCGGCCCGACGGCGAACTGATCCGACCGTTTCAGAATATCATTACTGAACAAATAAATATCCCTAGGACAGGGGAGGGGAGACTATGCGCGTTTTTTTGAGGAAATCACTGTTGCTGGCCGGTGCCGCCATGGTTGGGGGCGCCCCGGCGCTGGCTGCGGAAGTGGCCGGGCCTGCTGAAAACGGGGCGGTGGAAGCCGCCATCGTCGTCACCGGCTCACGCATTGCCAAGGCCGGTTTTGAGGCGCCCACGCCCACCACGGTGGTGGACGCAACGGCGCTGAACGCCGCGCCCCAGCCGACCGTGGCGCAATATCTCAACCAGTTGCCCGCCCTTTCGGGTTCGACCTCGCCGCGCACGGCGGGCAATGGCGTGGGCGGCGGCACGCAGGGCACCAATTCGCTCAATCTGCGCGGTCTGGGGCTGAGCAGAACGCTGGTGCTGCTCGACAACCGCCGTGTGGTGGGCAGCGCGACCACCGGCGCGGTCGACCTCAACCTCCTGCCCACCACGCTGCTTCAGCGTGTCGATGTGGTGACGGGCGGCGCCTCGGCGGCATGGGGTTCCGATGCGGTCGCGGGCGTGGTCAACCTTGTGCTCGATAAGCATTTTTCCGGGCTGAAAGGCAATATCCAAAAGGGCATATCGACTTATGGCGATGGCGGCAAATTGCGCGCCGAACTGGCCGGTGGCCATGCCTTTGCCGAAGGGCGGGGCCATATTCTGGCCAGCGTGTCCTACAGCAGTTCGGACAGTATCGACCGCGTGGATTCGCGCCCATGGTATGTCGGCACCAAGCTGATCAGCAACCCGGCCTATGCGGCGGGCAACGGCCAGCCCAAGCTGCTGGTTGCCGATCATGTCAATTCGCCGACCGGCACCTATGGCGGCCTGATCACCACCGGCCCGCTGGCCGGAACCCAGTTCCTTCCCGGCAGCGTGCCCGCGCCCTTCAATTTCGGCACGGTCGGCGTGCCCGTAAGCGGCCTTGGGACGCCGGGTCTTTCGACCACGGCCTATTCCGGCACCCAGCACAGCATCAACGGCACGCCCAACGATCTGGGCGCGGCCAACCAGGTCTCGGCCTCGACCAAGGTGTTCAGCACCTTCCTGCGCGGTTCGTTTGATGTCACCGACAATATCAACCTGTTCGGCGAGTTCATTTACGGCAAGTCGATCGCGGATTCGCTCTCGGTGCCCTATTTCACCATGGTGCCCAACGGCAGCCCGCTGACCATTTCGCGCGGCAATGCCTATCTGCCGACCGCGACAGCCACGGCGATGGACAATGCCGGGGTCAGTTCCTTTACGCTCGGCCGTCTCAACATGGACCTTGGCGAGGCGGCGCCGCATAATGAGCGTGAGCTTTATCGTTATCTGGTCGGGGCCGACATCAAGCTGGGCGGAAGCTGGAACGCGCATCTTTATTACGAACATCAGTTGAGCCGCGTGTTGAACGAAGTGCGCAACGATCAGTTGCGTTCCGCCTTTGCGCTGGCGGTCGATGCGGTGCAGGTCACGCCCGCCAATGTCGGCTCGTCGGGTCTGGCGTTGGGCAGCATTGCCTGTCGCTCCACCCTGACAGCACCCTCCAATGGCTGCGTTCCCTTCAATGTTTTCGGGACGCAAAATGTCACTGCCGCCCAACGGGCCTATCTGATCGGCACCGCGCGCCAGCGCATCAGCCTGACCGAGGATGTCGCTTCGGCCTCGGTGGGGGGTGATCTGTTCAACCTGCCTGCGGGTGCGGTGACGCTGGCGGCGGGCGCTGAATATCGGCGTGAGAACCATTCGGCCGACGCCGACGCCCAATCGCAGCGCAACATCACCGACACCGGCCCCGGCACCGGCAACTGGTGGGTGGGCAATTACAAGCCTTCCTCGGGCGGTTTTGACGTGAAGGAAGGGTTTGCCGAAATTCTGGTGCCCCTGCTCAAGGATTCGGCTCTGGGGCGCAAGCTGGACTTCAACGGCGCGGCGCGCGTCACCAATTACAGCACCAGCGGCACCGTGACCACGTGGAAGGCGGGCCTGACATGGGATATCGCAGGCGGCCTCAAGCTGCGCGGGGTGCAATCGCGCGATATCCGCGCACCCAACCTTGGTGACTATTATCTGGGCGGTTCGGCCAGCAGCCAGACGGTGATCGACGGCCCCAACGGCAATGTGTCGGTGCTGCGCATCCAGTCGGGCAACACCAATCTGCTGCCTGAAGTCGCTTCCACCACCACGCTGGGCGCGGTCTATCAGCCGACCTTCCTGCGCGGTTTCAGTCTGGCGGTCGATTATTTCCGCATCAAGATCGACGGAGCCATTGCCACGCCCGCGCCGCAATATGTGGTCGACCGTTGCCGCGATGGTTCGATCCCGGCCATGTGCAGCCTGTTGGTGCGCAACAGCGCAGGCACGCTGACCACGGTTCTGGTGCAGCCGTTGAACTATAAGACCGAGGTGATGTCGGGCGTCGATGTCGAGGCCAGCTATCGCTTCCGTCTGGGCAAGGGCACGGTCGCGCTGCGCAGCCTCTGGACCTATACCGGCGAGCACAAGCTGATCGACAATGGCGTGGTTGACAGCCTGCAGGGCGAAGTGGGGCAGGGCAATGGCCCGGTCAAGCTGCGCGGGTTCAATTCGGTCAGCTATGATTCGGAAAGCCTTGCGCTTTCGCTGCGCCATCGCTTTATCGGGCAAGGGGTGATCGACGCCGCCTATACCTCCGCCGATATCAACAACAACACCGTGTCCGCGATCAGCTATTTCGACATGTCGGCCACGGCCAAAGTCCGCAGCGGCGGCGTCAATTTCGAAGTCTTCGCCTCGGTGGACAATATGTTCAACGCCGCCCCGCCCCGCGCACCGGGTATTTTGGGCACCACCAACACTACCATCGGTACGGCGGCGGCCACCTATGACCTGATCGGCCGCTATTTCCGTGCCGGTGTCCGGTTCAAGATGTAATGTCGGCCGGTGGGTCGCTCCTTGGGCGGCCCACCTAAGCCTGTGGGGAGAGCCTGTGAACCCGTTAGTCCAATTTTTCGAACATCTGCCTCCCCATATTCCGCATTCGGTCGATGAGTTTGACCGCAGGCGCCATTTGCGCGATTTCACATTGCCCCGCGCGGTGGAGCATCTGCCGCTGCTGGTCGCCTATCCGCGGGATGCTGATCAGGTGGCGGCGGTGATGAAGGCGGCCTCGGCATGCGGGATGCATGTCGTGCCGCAGGGCGGGCTGACCGGCATGGCGGGCGGGGCCCTGCCCAGCGCGGGCAGTATCGTGCTCTCGCTGGAAAAGATGAGAGGGATCGAGGAAGTCGATACTTTCGCCAATACGGTGACGGTGCTGGCGGGGACGCCCTTGCAGGCGGTCCAGCAGGCGGCGCAGGATGCGGATCGCTTTTTCGCGGTTGATTTCGGTTCGCGCGGTTCCTGCACCATCGGCGGAATGCTGGCCAATAATGCGGGGGGCAACCGTGTCCTGCGCTATGGCATGACCCGCGATCAGGTGCTGGGGCTGGAGGTGGTGCTGGCCGATGGCACGATCATCAGCAACATGAACAAGATGATCAAGAACAACGCGGGCTATGACCTGCGCAATCTGTTTATCGGCAGCGAGGGGACACTGGGGATCATCACCCGCGCGGTGCTGCGCCTGTTTCCCGCGCCGCGCAGTTCCAATACGCTCCTGTGTGCGGTCGATGGGATCGATCAGGTCCACCGCCTGCTGGCGCTGGCGCGCGGCGCGCTGGGGGCCCAGCTTTCCGCATTCGAGGTGATGTGGCAGGATTTCTACGCCATCACCCATGATGTGACCGGCCGCTCGCCGCTTTCACCCGAGGCGGGCACGCATTTCATTCTGCTCGAAGCGCTCGGTTCGGATGAGCAGGCCGACGGGATGATCTTTACCCGCTTTGCCGAACAGGCGTTTGAACAGGGAATCCTGCAGGACGCGGTGCAGGCCCAGTCGCTGAGCGATGCGGAGAGCTTCTGGCGCATCCGCGATTCCAGCGGCGAACTCTCGCATCTGTGGGGCAAGGGAGCGGTGGTGAATTTCGATGTCAGCGTGCCGGTGGCCCGTGCGGAGGAATTCGTCACCCTGTGCCGAGAGGCCTTGGCGCGCGATATTCCGGGCGGGGAGGCGGTGTTTTTCGGCCATCTGGCCGACAGCAACATGCATCTGGCCGTGCCGGACCCCAGCGGGCAACAGCGCGAGGCGATCTGCCGCACCGTCTATGCCACCGTGCGGGCGATGGCGGGGTCAGTTTCGGCCGAACACGGGATCGGCCTCGATAAACGGCAATATCTGCATTATTCGCGCAGCGAGGCGGAAATCGCCCTGATGCGACGGCTCAAGCAGATGCTGGACCCGCAAGGCCTGCTCAATCCGGGGAAGGTCTTACCGGAAAGTCTTGCTTGATTATCCACTTTTTCTTTATAAAAGGGTGGGGTGACTAAACAACGCATCAGCAATCGACAGATCGAAGCCTTCATTCGCGTGGCCGAATGCAGCAGCTTCACGGGCGCGGCCCAGCGCATGCAATTGACCAATTCGGCGATCAGCAGCCTGATTTCCGAATTGGAAAGTGCGATCGGCCTGCGACTGTTCGAGCGCAGCACAAGGCGCGTGGTGCTCAACGAGCATGGGCGCCAGTTCATGCCCTCCGCGCTCAGCTTTATCCGCACGCTCAAGGCGGTCGAGCGCATGGCCGAAACGCTGGGTGATCAGGCGGGCGACACGATCCGCATTGCCGCGCCGATGGTGGTGGCCGCCGCCATCCTGCCTCCGCTGATCGCCGAATTCGAGGCCGCGCATCCCGATTGCGAGGTGCATATCCTCGACACCGGGGTTGAATGGCTCTCCGAACGGGTGGCCACGGGCGAGGCGGATCTGGCCGTGGGGCCCGACCGCGTGACCGAGGAAACGGTGCAGTCCGAGAGCCTGTTGCCCAGCAAATGGGTGGTGTGGCTCTCGCCCGAACATCCGCTGGCCGCGCAGTCGCATCTGCGTTGGCGCGATCTTAAGGGGGTGAAATTCCACACCGGCGGGCACGACCATGAACGGATCATCGAACAGGCCATGTCGGGTCTGGACGAGAGCGAGCGGGTGGTGCCGGGGCAGGTGTTTGACAATATCACCACGGCGCTGGGCCTTGCCGCCGCCGGGGTGGGGGTGGCGCTGTGCCCGGCCTATGTCGCGCCGCTGGCCAATGCCTTCCGGCTTGAAATGCGGCGGCTGATTGACCCGGAATTCACGCGCTATGTCATGCTCTACAGTTCGGCGATCCGTCCCCAGTCGGAACGGATCGCCGAATTTTCCGCCTTGCTGCGCAAGCGTTTCAAAGAGCTAGGAGTTTCCCAGGATTCATGATCCCTTGCGGATCGAGCGCCTGTTTGATGCTGCGCATCAACTGGCGTTCGGGGGTGGGGCGATAGGCATCGGCTTCATCGCGCCGCAGCACGCCCAGTCCGTGTTCGGCCGAAATCGTGCCGCCCGCCGCCATCACCAGATCGTGGACGATGCGGTTGACCTCGGTCTGACGGGCCATGAAGCTTGCCTTGTCCTCGCCGGGGGCGGGGGAATAGTTGAAATGCAGGCTGCCGTCGCCAAGGTGGCCGAACAGCACCGGGCGAATGTCGGGATGGCGTGCGCGCACGGCTTCGACCGCCGCAGGCATGAAGGCGGCAATCGCCGAGATGGGCAGGGCGATGTCGTGCTTGATGGTCGCCCCTTCCGCGCTCTGCGCCTCGGAAATGCCTTCGCGCAGGGCCCAGAGCGCCTGAGTTTGCGTGAGGCTTTCGGCAATCACCGCGTCCAGCACAATTCCATCCTCAAAGGCCTGGCCCAGCGCTTCCTCGATGGCGGCGCGCGCCGCTTCTTCGCTGGTGAAGTCGGTGAATTCAATGAGGACATACCACGGATAGGCATCGCCAAACGGATCGCGCGCATCATGGCCATGGCGCAGCACCAGTTCCAGACATTCGCGTGAGAGCAGTTCAAACGCCGTCAGCCGATCCGCATGGCGCGCGCGCAGAACTTCGAGCAGACCCATCGCTGCCCCGCAATCCGCAACCGCCACCAGCGAGGCAAGCCGCGCCGCCGGCTGCGGATAGAGCTTGAGCACCGCGCCGGTGATGATCCCCAGCGTGCCCTCGGATGCAATATATAGGTCGCGCAGGTCATAGCCCGAATTGTCCTTGCGCAGCCCTTTCAATCCGCTCCACACTTCGCCGGCGGGCGTGACAACTTCCAGCCCCAGACAGAGTTCGCGTGCATTGCCATAGCGCAGCACCGCCGTCCCGCCCGCATTGGTGGCCAGATTGCCGCCGATCGTGCAGGACCCCTCGGCGGCAAGGCTGAGCGGGAAATAGCGCCCGGCATCGCGCGCGGCCTCCTGCATGCTGGCGAGGATCACCCCGGCATCGACCGTCATCGTATTGTTGACCGGATCGACAGCGCGGATGCGGTTAAGCCTCGTCAGCGCGACCACAAGATTCAGCCCCTCGGCGGGCGGGGTGGCCCCGCCCGACATGCCGGTGTTGCCTCCCTGCGGCACCAGCCGCACGCCATTTTGCCCGCACCAGCGCACCAGCGCGCAGACCTGATCGACGGTTTCTGGCAGGGCGACCGCGATGGCCGCCCCGGTCCACATCTTGCGCCAATCGGTCAGGTAGGGCGCCACATCATCGGCATCCACCAGCAATTTGCCGCCATAGGCCGCGCGCAGACTGTCCAGCATGGCCATCACTGCCCGCGCGAGGCGGTTTGATAATTGGCCAGCAGATCGGGGCGGACCCGCTCGTCAAAGCCAAGCGCCACACGGCGGACCTCGGGCGTATCAAGCGGCGGATGCCCGATACCGGCCGCGCGCGGTTCAGGCGCGGACACGACATCGCAGCCAAGGCGGCCGAGGTTGGTGATCTCCACCTCGATCCTGTCGCCCGGATCAAGCGAGCGCGAATGGGCGGGCGTGCCGGTCATGATGATATCGCCTGGCATCAGCGTGATATAGCGGGCAATATCGGCAATGATGAAATCTGCTTCCCAGATCAGCTCTTCGCCGATCTTCGCTTCCTGCACCAGCAAGCCGTTGCGATAGGTGCGCAGCGTCTCCTTGCGCGGATCGACGCCGCGCACAATGCCGGGGCCAATCGGGCAATAGCCGTCCATGCCCTTGACCCGCAGCATCGAGCCCTGATCGGTGTCGCGGAAATCCTGCGCGCCCATGTCGAGCAGCGGGGCGAAACCGGCGATGCAGTCCCATGCCTCCTCGGGCGTGACATTGCGCGTCACCTTGCCGATGATCGCGGCCACTTCGCCCTCGTAATTGAGATAGCGGGTACCGTCATATTTGACGATCTTGCCATTGTGGCCGTTCGTGGCCGTGGGCGGCTTGGTGAAATAGGTGGGATTGTCGGTCGGCTTGGGCTTGTTGCGCGTCTCCATCGAGCGCGAGACATAAGTGATATGCGCGCCGATGATCTTGGTCGGTTCGCAAGGGGGCAGGTGGATCATCCGCGCCGGATCGACCACGCGCCCGTCATCGAGCGCCAGCATCGCATCGTCGCGCATCGTGCCCCAGCAGGCCGAGCCTTCAGCCATCACCCGGCGGCGTTCGATCCGGGGGCCTTCAAATACGCTCATTGTTTCAAACCTCGAACCAGATGTGGATATTGCCCGTGCCGCGGGCGTTTTCATATTCGCTGAGCGCGATGCCGGGCGCGCGACATTCCGCGCCGCCCATCGCGCCGACCATTTGCAGATAATGGCCGCCCAGCCCTTCCCAAGGGATCTTGCGATAGACGGTGGGAAAACGCTCGACGATCACGTCGTGGCGGCCCTGGGCGAACAGTTCGATGACCTCCAGATCGCTGGCGATGTTCTCGGGGCTGGAAACATTGGCAGCATCGAAAATGCGCGGGCTTTTGCGCTCCCAGTCGATCTCGTTGAACTTGTGGCTCAGCGCCCCCGAGGCGAGCAGGACCACGCGCTTGCCGCTGCGGCGGATAGCCTCGCCCACCACCGCGCCCATTTCAAGGAAATGGTGCGACTGGCAATTCTGGCAATTGCTGGCCGTGAGGTAAGGCACATCAAGGTCCAGCTTGGTCACCAGATTGAGCGTGGCATATTCATGCGGCAGATGCGGATCATCAATTGCCATGGCCAGCACGCCGCGCTCCTCGGCCACGCTCTGGCATATTTGTGCCAGCTCCGGACAGCCGCGATAATCGAACTCCAGACCATTGAGATACCACGGCATTTCAACCGAAGTATAGGTGCCCTTGTGATGGGCGCGGGCGTCGAGCAGATGAAAGCCGGTGGTGAACCAGTGCGAGTCAAAGATAATGATCGCATCGGGCGACACCGCCTCGATCCGCGCGCGCAGACGCTTGAAACCCTCGATCAGATCGGAATCGCGCCCCGCACCATCCTCCAGCCGGAACTCGTCGGTCTGCATGAGGCCGGGATGGTGCGAGACAATCGCGCTCCCGACGATTTTTCCTTCGTTGCTCATCGGTGTGCAAAGCTCGCCTTGAAGGGTTGTTTGGGCGTGATGACGTCCTTGACGTCGCAGAAGAAGTCGAAGCTCCATTCGCCGCCTTCGCGGCCCACGCCCGATTGCCCGCGCCCGCCAAAGGGGGCAGCCAGATCGCGGATGGTGAAGCTGTTGATCCAGATAAAGCCGGTGCGGACCTGATCGGCCACGGCCTGCGCATGGGCCTGTTCGCCATAGCAGATGCCGCCAAGGCCATAGACCGTGCTGTTGGCCAGAGCGATGGCTTCCTCGTCGCTGGCGAAGGTCTGCATCACCAGCACCGGGCCGAAGACCTCCTGCTGTACGATCTCGGCATCATTGGCGACATCGCAGAACATGGTCGGCTGGAAATATTGCGGGCCGAAGGTATGGCGCTCGCCGCCCCACAGGGTGGTGGCCCCGGCGGCCTTGGCGCGTTCGACATAGCCTGCGACGCGTTCGACCTGTCGCGGATGGATGATCGGGCCGACCTCGGTGGCCGGATCGCGCGGATCGCCCACGACCAGATTGGCCACCACGGCGCGCATCTTTTCGACAAAGGCGTCGCGGATGGATTCATGGACCAGCAAGCGCGTGCCCGCCAGACAGACCTGTCCGGCATTGCGATACATCAGCGCGCCGGTGGCCGCTGCCGCATCCAGATCGGCATCCTCCAGCACGATAAAGGGCGATTTTCCGCCCAGTTCCAGACTGCACGGCACCAGATTGGCCGCCGCCGCCGTTGCCACCAGCTTGGCCGTGGGGACCGAGCCGGTAAAGGAAATGCGCGCGAGGCGGGGGTCGGACACCAGCCTTGCGCCGGTGGTCGCGCCCATGCCCTGAACGATGTTGAATACGCCCGGCGGCAGTCCCGCCGCATCGGCCGCATCGGCCAGCAGCGAGGTGGTGAGCGGCGCCCATTCCGGCGGCTTGATGACCACCGTATTGCCCGATGCCATTGCGGGACCGGCCTTCCACGTGGCCAGCATCAGCGGCGAATTCCACGGCGTGATGATCGCGCAGACACCTGCCGGATCATGGCGCACCTGATGGATGGCCTGCGCGGTTTCGATCACGCGATCCTGAAGGGTGAGAGCTTCCTTGGCAAACCATGTGATGTTGAGCATGGCGCGCGGCACGATGCCGTGACGCATCCGCGAGAGCAGCACGCCCGCATCATTGGCCTCGGCCAGAGCAAAGGCTTCCTCGCGCTTGCCGATTTCCTCGGCAAAGCGTTCAAGATAGGGCAGGCGCCCCGCCGCCCCCAGCGCCGCCCATCCGGGAAAGGCGGCCTGCGCGGCGGAAACAGCGGCATCGACATGTTCGTCCAGTCCCGCCGCTATCCGGCCCAGAATCTTCTGGTCCACCGGGCAGAAGGTTTCGAAAGTCTCGCTGGAGGCGACCCGCCGCCCGTTGATGTAATGATCGGGCGAGATCGGATGCCCGTCGATATGGATCGTGTCTGCCATAGGTTGCAGCCTTGTCTTGAGTGGCTCAGATAAAGCGGGTGGTGATGATGCCCAGCGGGCCGTAATCGACCGCGAATGTGTCGCCGCGCACCCCGCCGATGGGGGCGGTGAAGGAGCCGCAAAGGATGATCTGGCCCGGTTCGAGCGCGATATCATGCGGCGCCAGCTTGTTGGCCAGCCATGCGATGCCGGTGGCCGGATGGCCCAGCACGGCGGCGGCCACGCCCGATTCCTCGATGATGCCGTTGCGCTCGATCCATGCGGCCACGCGGCGCAGGTCGACGGCATCGGGGGCAAAGCGCGCCTCGCCCAGAATGACCCCGGCATTGGCAGCATTGTCGGCAATCGTGTCCAGCGCCTTGCGCGTGTTGCCGGTGGCGGCATCCACGCGGTCGATCCGCATGTCGATCAGTTCGAGCGCCGGGCGTATATGATCGGTGGCGGCCAGCACATCCTCCAGCGTGACGCCCGGCCCGCGCAACTCGTGCTTGAGGAAAAAGGCCAGTTCGACCTCGATGCGCGGCTCGACAAAGCGGTCGAGCGGGATATCCTCGCCGCTGTGAAACAGCATATCGTCCAGCAGGACCCCGTAATCGGGCTCGGTGATATTGGCGGCCTTCTGCATGGCCCGGCTGGTCAGGCCGATCTTGCGGCCGATGACCCTGCGGCCCTGCGCCAGCTTGATGTCCATCCACGCGCTCTGGATGGCATAGCCATCCTCCATCGTCATGTCGGGATGGGCCAGGCTGATCTGGCGAATGGGGGTGCGTTCGCGTTCAGCCTTGTCCAGGCTGGCGGCATAATCGCGCCTTTGTTCGGTTGAAATGGGCATCCTTCTCACCCTTGCATGGCGGTCCGGCGCTTGTGGCCGGGTTCGGATTCAGGGGATAATGGCAATGGGCGTCATTATCAACAAAAACTTTATAGTAGAGTTTATAATCCATTTCATCTATCGAGTTCAAAAAAGGGCGCGATGATGGGAAAGGCGGAAAGGGTAATCCATGCAGGTTGGGATAATCGGCGCCGGGGCGATCGGTGGATGGATCGCCGCGCGTCTGGCGCATGGCGGGCATGATGTGCGCATTCTGGCCCGCGCCGAAACGGGCAAAGCCTTGCGTGCCCATGGGTTGACGCTGGTTCAGGATGGGGAGCGCATGGTCGTTCATCCCCGGATTTGCACAGATGCGCAGGAAGTGGGACCGTGTGATCTGGTCATCGTGGGTGTCAAATCCTTCGCTCTGGAATCGGTGGCTCCCGCCATCGCGGCGATGATGAAGCCCGAAACACTTGTGGTGCCCATGTTGAACGGGGTGCCCTGGTGGTTCATGGGGCGCGATGTTTCGCTGCGCTCGGTCGATCCCGACGGGATTTTGCAGAAATCCTTGCCCTATGCGCAGATTGTCGCCTGCGTCGTACATGCTGCCGCCACGCGCACATCGCCTGCCGAGATCACCCTGTTTCGGGGTGACCGCCTGATTATGGGCGAGCCTACTGGTGGCCCCAGCGCGCGTGTGGCGGCTCTGGTCGATCAGTTCCGTGCGGCGGGTCTGCCTGCGGAGCAGAGCCATGATGTCCGCGCGGATATCTGGTTCAAACTCTGGGGCAATATGACCATCAATCCGATCTCGGCGCTCACGCTGGCGACGGCAGACCGCATTCTGGATGATCCATTGGTCCTCGGCCTGATCGCTGCGGTGATGGAGGAGGCGCGTGAAATCGGCCGACGCATCGGCTGCCCGATCGAGCAATCGAGCGTGGAGCGCAATGCCGTGACGCGCAAGCTGGGCGCATTTCGGACATCCATGCTGCAGGATGTGGACACGTCTAGACAGATCGAGTTGGACGCGTTGTTGGCGGCCCCGAGGGAAATCGCCGCAATGGTGGGCGTGGCGACGCCCTCGCTCGACATCCTGTTCGGCTTGACCAGGCTTATGGGCGTTTCACGCGGTATCTATGGATAGGAATTTGGAGTTTTGACCATGAAGCTTATGGTGCCGATCAAGCGTGTGCTTGATTACAACGTGAAGCCACGAGTGAAGGCGGATGGTACGGGTGTTGACTTGTCGAATGTGAAGATGAGCATGAACCCGTTTGACGAGATCGCGGTTGAGGAGGCGGTA
>JAADXC010000219.1:0-42038 GCA_023336425.1 Phytopythium cucurbitacearum (nom. inval.)
ATTTTGGACACTAGCACAGACTTCCGTTCATTTGTATTGAACTGTACAGTGAACTGTACAGTTTGTATACAAATCTGTATACGCTTCCTTACACGCGCTAGTGTAAGCCAGTAACTGAGCGTAAGCCTCGCCCGGTTACACGATGATCTGGTCGAATGACAGCATGGCAGTGGCGGGCCAAATTTCGAAGTGATACAGATCCCTAGTCCAATGGCAGACAGATGGAACCTAAACGCGCGCGAAATGGCGAGTTATACTTCATTCGATGCCTGCTGGTGTCGTCTTTTGGCGCAAAAAGAAGCTCTGTAATTTACTAGCTTGCTGTGAACTGCTCGGTAATAAATCGGTAATAAAAATATATGACGGGATGGCGGGTTATACTTCATGAGAGCCTTACAGCGGATGTCGGATTGGCTATATCCTATGGGGATTGGATTTATATTGTATTCCACTCTTGCCACCATCAGCCAATAAAACGCCAATTTGCTCCCGTAGCCGCACTGACTTACCGATGCTCCTCACAAGTTAATGTTGTGCGGTTTGTGCGAACATCATTCTGAGGGATAGCACTTTGCATAACGAAACCAGCAAATGGGATAACCCTCTTCAACCCATTATATATGAAATATGCTATCGAAATAATTGTCAGCCCTCCTATCTAGCGGAGAAACACGAGCATCACCGAGCTGCGATCACTCGGACTTGACTCGAACAGCTACGATCCGGTTTGACAAGCAATGGTGCTCGACGTCAGCCACGAGTATTGGACCATCATCTGCGACTTCCTCCGGTTCGACGAGCGACACAATCTGCTCGCGCTCTGCAAGGCGTCTGTCGACTCTCCAGCGCGCCGTCGCTATTTCTCGCAGTCGAGATGGCACGTGCCGCATGCCGAACACATTGCAGCTCGCGTGGCGTCGACCATGACGATGCAGCGGTTCATCACTCGCGCTGTGATCAGCGAGAGTTGGCAGCAGGCGTATTTGAGCGAGTTTTCGGCGCTCGAGAGCCTTCAATTGAGGAACGATACTTTTGGCGAAGAAGACCAGTTCGACATTTCGTCGGAGCTCCCGATGAGCCTGAGGCAGCTCTCGTTAATGCCGATAAATCGATTTGAACGCGTCAACGCGGGACCACTCGCTCGTTTGGTGAACCTCGAAGACCTTGGGATAAGTGCCGGTGATATCGAAGACGTTTTTGTGTTGGCGGGGTTGTCCAAGTTGACACGTCTCGATTTGGGCCACATCGAAGGGGTTACAGCGTGGCATGTACACATGCCTCCTCATCTGTGCGAGCTGAGACTGGAAGAGATGAATAATTGGAAAGTCGATTGGAAATCGATGGCTACACTGGAGTCGCTAGACTTGTGTTGCCATATTGATGATTCGCAAGACTTGAACAAACTGATGAAAATTGCTCCACAACTAAAGATATTCCGCGCGACGCTGACGGCAAATTACGCGAGAATTAATCATGAAGACGCGGAACGACTCATCCGATCGATGACCAAGGTGGAAGAGCTGGAGCTGGGCGTCAAACACAGCATTAACGGAGAACCCAGATTGCGCTGGGTTGATGCGACTGCTGGTTTGACGTCTCTCAGAGTGCTGGATCATTTCCGTGTAGTCGTTGATGATTTGTCACCATTGGCATTGCTGATCAATCTCGAAGAGTTGTCTGTATACGCTCCTGTTGCGGACTGGAGCCCGATCGTGAATTGCAGGAAGCTGTGGAAGGTCTGTCAGTATGCGGATTATGACAAACAAAACGCGACGTCCGGTCCGGCACTGAAGCAACTACCATTGCTGAAGACGCTGGTATATCCGTTCCGGATGTCGAGTGAACATCCATTGGTCGAACTGACAACGTTGGTGGTCAGTTCGTGGTCGAGAAATATCTTTCAGTTGGACTGGTGTCCGAAATTGGCGGATCTCACCTTCGATGGCAAGTCTTCTCTGTTCGATACAACGAACTTCTCGCATAATGTTCCCGAGCTAAAGGTGCTGAAATATTGCAAGACGAGTAGGCTGGACTTGAGTCATCTTGTGCATTTGGAGAAGCTGGATCACTTGACCGTGGATAATGCGGTCGGATTCCAAAGTCTTCGCGATATGATCGACATCACGGAGCTTTGCCTCGATGACACGGACATCGCAGATGTCACTATATTTTGCAACATGAAGAAACTGCGCAGTCTGAACCTGAAGAACACCAAGGTCGAAGACATCTCCGTTCTCGCAGAACTGAAGGAGCTTCGGACTCTGGATCTCCGGGGTTCAAGAGTTCGCGATGTGTCATGTCTGTTCGGCCACCCTGAGTTGAGATGTTTGAAGCTGCCGTCTCAAGCTGGCTGCAGTTCGCTGATCAGGAGCTACGGTGAGGCCCTCCCGAGACTTATTCACATCGATCACCAAGACTGTCATCGAAACCACTGGGGTGGAGAGCACTAACGTGTTGACGGCGAATGCTACAATCAAGCTGCTCGTGCCCGCCGTTCACTTGATGCCGAGTCCGCTTGTCGGAAATCCCGTAGGTTGCTGTGACTCGGAGTAGGGATGCTGACTACCACATTTGCACGAAGGACAAAACTGATTGAATAACTAACCTTCGCCTGCTGCACATGAGAAATCGTATACACTGTACCGCTCGAATTGTCTCGATCGCGACATCAGAGTAGCCGTCGCTCATCGTCCGGCGTCAGCCTCAGTCGTGGCGGCACGAAATATACTCCGACGATAACCATTAGAGATCTTTTAAGTACCTCAATGAAGCTCGCTCACTCACTCACTCCGACGATGTCAACCGAGCTGAATCCGACAGCGAGGTCGACGGTATCGTGACCAATAGCAACGCCTCAGTGATTCTTGACCGTCCGTCGCGCTGACGCCCTCGACCGGGGGCTCGACCAGGGTGCTGCTCAGACTCACAGCGCTGCTTCTCCTCCTTCACCCACGTCTCCTCCCCTTTGTATCCGGCGCTCATCTTCGGCTCCTCCTTGAACCAGTTGGCCGAGTCTTCGCAGCGATGATCTTACAGCCCTGACTCACACAGCGGCCAGCTCGACCCGTGGCGGCCCTCGAGCCAATGGCGGAGAGGCCATGCACGCCGCCATGCTGTTTGCTAGCTATGCAGATGCGATTGGCACGGCACAACCAACGGAAGCCGCTTTGGGAGCTCAACATGGCTACACTTGTTCCGAATGAGATGGCTGCATTCGAATTTTTCTGAGTGTGCGACGAGCGAAGCTATGAGGAACACTTGGCGCCAGTCTCAGCTGATCGCAGCCAGTCTCATGGCGGTCTCTGCCACGTGGGCGGCGGCCGGATCGCTCGAGCCACGAGTCTGCCACCACGTGAGCCGCTTGGTGTGCTTTTGTGTCAGCGACATTTTTCAACATGGGTCGCCGAATTGCGACATATTCTAGCCATGGGGTGGAGTTTTATTTCGGCGTATGTTGAATTTTGGTAGGTTGGTGAGGAGGGGATTTGCTGGATCGCGGATCCAGTGGATCCAGAAGATCGACGCCTCAACAGCCGGAGCTTCAACCACATGGCGAGCGGCTCGGCCTGCCTAAAAACGTGGCTCCGTGGCCGCGAGGAGTCTGCGTAGTGTCGAGACGTCGCGCGCGGGCGGTCGCCAGTGCGACATCCTGTGTCGTCGCCGACAGGCGCGGCGCCGCGGCCGTCGCCACCGTCGCATTGTGATTGCACCAGAGGAGTTATTCATCCGGGGATCGAGATATCCCCCGTATCTTTCGAAATGGTTTTAGCTCTGCGACGACGAATCCCAGAGGTTGCCGCTTGAGGGGGCGGCGGGTGTGCCTTTTTGACCGCCCGTCTTCCCCGAGGTTCCTCCACAAGAAAAAGAGAGAGGGGTCAGCCTCGCCGATTCAACGTGGAGAGGGAGGAGCCCGAGCCCTACACGGCTCACACACTGCTTACATCCCCGTTGTGAGTCGAGGCGAGACTGTACCAGCTGGAGGGCACCTCGCCAGGCAAAAACTTGTGTGGCCCGCAGCCACTTCCTGCCGGCCACCTGCTTGAGCCTGTCTTTAGTATAATACCCGCCCAGATATATAGACCCGACCGACTTTATACCCAACGGGTGGGTGTAGGTGCTGGGATGTCATAATCACCGAATAAGCCGCGCAGATTCCCACCTGGCCCCCCGCCGTTCAAATATTTGCCAGCTTCCATTCGGCGGCCTTCGTCCGTCCCCCCTCATTCAACAACAACAACAGCAATGGACCAACGCCTTGTTGTTCCGGTAGCTACGATACGGTACGGCTTGTCCTGGCCTGCTGGACAATCCGTGCGTTTTTATCGTTCTCCTTCAACCAGCGACGCTGAACCCCCGTCCGCCGCCTTTTCTTCCGCTCGGCCCCGACGGTATACTGAACGCAAGTGATTTGGCGCCGGTCGTGTTCAATCGCCCGAGCGAGAAAGATGGGGGAGGGAGTTTTAGTTCGCCGCGCCGATTGGTTGCATAGCCCGCTTTGTTCAAGCCGCCAGCTCCCCCCCCCCCGCCCTCTGCGCGGTTGCAACTTGGCGGCGCCGGCGTGTAGAGCACGGCGAGCAGACGAGTCGCCCCGAGGCAAACCGTCGGCTCGCGCCGATCCGCGCAGCGATTGGCGGAAACTCGTGCCATTCCCGCCGTCGATTGGCTCGACGTCATCCTCCCTCTATTGCAGGTCACCACGGTACCTCGCCAGCTGCTTTTCCTCTAGGGGTCGGGCCAGGCTCAGGGCAATCCGCGAGGGCCGCAGCCCTCCCGCCGAGTGTGTCCATTCCAGAAGTTGAGCCTCGTGCCGCTCAAGCCGCGACGCGCTCGAGGCGGGCGACCCGATCCTCCGACCTCCGCGCGCGATCCGCCCGTATCCCGTGATCCCGATCGCGATCCGCGGGCGTGTCGGTCCCCCCAGTTCGCGTCTTATTCTCCCGATCGCAACAGCCGCACGGCGCCGATTAGAGGACGCCCCTCGCTCCACGGTACTTCCCGAGGGTACTCCCCGAGGGTACCTCCCCACGGTACTCGCCTTCATCACTTCATCCGCTTCCTGCATTCCACCCAGCGCATGAGCCGCGTATCGTCGCGGACGTCGTCGGCGGCGTCGGCGCTGTCGTTCGATGAGGCACTGCGGCGCTTCCGGCTCAAGAAGGACGGCTTCTTCCGGCGGCTGCTGGTCGCGGACGCCGAGCTGCAGGCGGACGCGTCGGCGCGCGTGGCCGACGAGCTGCGCGCGCTGTTGGACGCGGACGAACCGGATGAGCTCTTCATCTCGGACTTCCTCCCCACGGTCGTCCGCCTCGCGACGCGCGCGCCGTTCTCTCCGATCCGCGACGCGCTGCTCGAGCTGCTCGAGGACGTCGACGCCAAGTTCCCGGACGCGGGCGTCGCCGACATGAAGCGCGCGTCGACGCGCGTGTCGTACTTCATCGCGGCCGACCAGATCAAGTCCGGGTGTGGAGACAGCGCCGGGGAAGCCGACAAGCTCGAGCCGGTCGTGGACAACCAGGATGAGGAGCTCAGTGCGTTGTTCCGCGCGTCGTTCCTGCGTGCAGGCCGCGTGACGCACCTGCAGCAGCTGCTGGGATGGCACAAGGACTACCTGGCGCTGTTCGAGAAGGCGTCGGCTGCTGTGATGCTGCGGGACGGTGCTCTGCCACTGCCCTGGCGCAACTACATCGCCGTCATGGCCGCGGCCGAGCTGCGGTGCCACTACCTGGCGGACCTGCAGCAGTACTCGTTCGTGGTCAACGGCGGCGACGACGAGTGGCTGCGCGGGCTGGACGACATTTCGCCCAAGCTCTTCCGGCTGCACGAGCTCAGCTCGCTGCTCGCGCACCGCCCGTGGCTCATCTCGGAGCACCACATCGCCGAGCTGCTGCGGTCGGACGCGGACGACGCCTGGTCCGTCTCGGAGCTCGTGCACGCGCTCATCGTGCTGTGCCAGTTCCACTCCATGTCGAGCATCGCGCTGGGTCTCGGATGTGCTGAAGAAGTCGATCTTGGCGTCTTTGGCGAGTTCGGCGATGCATTCGCACTGCATCACCTGCAGCAGCAGGACGACGTCGAAGAGGAAGAAGTCCCGGAAGCTGACGAGGAGGTCGAGGCCGAGCAGGAGGAGGATCAGATAGGAGAAGCCAAGGCGGCCGACGCGATGAGCAGCTGCGGGAGCAGTCTGGGCGAGCCGGACTTGGCCGCCATCGAGCGGGACGAGGAGATGGTGCTGAAGCGGCTGAAGAAGTACAGCGGGCACGACGACAGCGACACGGCCGACGAAGAGGAGGACGACGCGAGTGGCAACGACGTGGATGAGGAGGAGGATGAGCTGGCGGACGGGTTCTCTGGGCACGAGCGGTTCGAAGTGGCCGAGGACGAGGCGGACTTTGGTATCCGCGCGCACGGCGCGGCCCACCGGCGGCAGGACCCGCTGTGGCGGTTCTGCGGCGGCTCGGTGCTGCGGTACGCCGACTTTGACGTGCGCTCGGACGAGTACAAGGTGCTGCACACGGAGGACTTCAGCTGGGACGACCACTGCTTCTCGCTCGTGCGCCGGTACTTCCCAGGCGAGGCCGGCCAGATCCTCGAGGACCTGTTCAACCTCATCGGCAAGCTCACGTACGACTTCTTCGGCGCGGACAGGGCGGCCTGCGTCGACACGAGTCCGTACCGCGACGCCGTGTGGTACTACGTGCACCGTCTCTTCGGCATCTGCCACGACGACTACGACTACTCGCAGGTCAACACGTACCTGAACCGGCCGACCAAGATGTTCATCAAGAAGGTGGCGTGCACGCCGTGGAAGGTGCGCCGCGCCGATTTTGAGCACTTCGACCGCACGCTCGGGGCCTCTGAAAAGTGCCACGTGGTGCTTATTGTCGCCGAGGCGCGCAAGCAGGCCGGGCTCATGTTTGGGCTCCGCGCCGTCATGAACCACATGCGGTAGGTGGCGTTTGTCGGTTCTGAGTCCTCGCTCGCCGCGTTGGCTTCACGGCCGCCGGCGTCGGCGCGGGCACTTTTGATGTTGTTTGCCGCGCGATTTTGTCGTCTCCGCCGCCGGCCCTGATCCGCCCGCGCAGCCCAAGCGAGCGAAGACTTTATCGAGCTGGACCGGCCGCCTCTCGCTTCACCACGCAGTGTCGTGGCGCGCGCGTCCCAGCAGTGAAGTACCCCCATCTACACAGACACTCACAGAGTAGCGCGCCGCGCATTATAAGAAGCAATTCATCGATAATAAAATATGTAGCATACCCGCTGGAAGGATGTTCTCCCCCAAACCGAAGAGCTGTACTTGTGTGTGTCCCATTTTCATCCTGTCGGCGGGTTCCACGAGTGCGCGAGCTTGACGTGGTATTTGAGCACGTTGTCGTTCCGGACGCGGTGCCGTTCCTGGTTCGATCCTCGAGGCTCTGACACATCGAGATCCCTCAGCGAACCAAAGCGGTCGGCATCGCTGGAGCGCGTCGACGCTGCAGTCACCAACAACTCGCGCGGTCTGGACACTGATGGGGCTAGCGACAATCCGCGTGCCATCGTGCGCCGTTGACGAGCGAGAGAGGAGGGCGACGAGGCTGTCGATGGCGAGCTGGGCAAGTCGCAATGGATGCTGCTAGAAACCGATCGCGAGCGAAATAGCCCTGGTTTGACGTTGGCGGGCGATGCCATCGGCCACTTCCTGCGCTGCTGCCCTGCTGCCACTCCATTGGTCGCGCTGGAAACCGGTTGGTCGAGTCGGAGCTGATCCAAGTCCTTGAGGATGACACCTGAGCACAATATCGAGTTTGTCAGACAGCAACAACGAAGGATATGCACTTCGGAGCGGTATACTAACGAAGAGGAGCGTGATCGTCGTTGCTCGTGTCGCTCTGTGGCGGCTGTGGTCTTGGCCGTGCTTGGAAGAGAATGAGGCTTCGAATTGCGCGACCAATATCAGACTGTCGCAACTCCCGCCGGCGCGGTTTGATCGGTTCGTGAGCGTGGCTGTGTGAGAAGCCCAACTCTTGCTCCGTCAATTGCAACCGCTCTTGAAGTATGGTCGAGTGTAGCCTGTTGGGTCTCCAGTGTCCACCGCTGCCACCGTTTCTGGTGCTGCTTTTCTGAAGATATCGCCTCGCCTCGGCCTCCTGCTTACTCCTTCGCTCCTCCATGTCGACTGGGAACTTCCACGGGTGCTGAGTCGGCACTCTTCGAGTCGCGTACTGGTCAATCACGCCGTACAAGACGCCGTCAAAACTCCAGACCTTGATCTTTCCGCTGCCGGACGACGTCAGCAGGACCTGCGGATCCGTCGCGAACTCGAGTGACGCGATCGCTTCAGCGTGCGCTTGCCATCGATGGAGTTGCACCGATTCGATTCGCTGCGATTGCTGATTTTGAGTAGTCGAACGGCCATGAAGGTGATTGACTGCATGTTGATACAACGCGGCGATCGAGTCATTTCCGACCACCGTCTCACCGTGTTGGACCGAATTGTTAGAAGCGGCAGGAGCACCTCGCCTCGTGGTGTTCGTTGATTGTGCCGCTTCTTCAATGCGCGTCATAAACGTGGAGGTGTCTGGTGCACTCTCGAGACGCCTGACTCTCCACACGGTCAGGTAGCCCTGCTCGTCACCCGCAAACACGTACACACCAGCGTCCTTCTCGTGCTGGATGCGTTCGTCAATGCTATGGTTTCGGAAGAAGATTCGCGACCATTCTTTCGACGATAGCGAGGGTGATCGATCAGAGTCTTGGTGCGACGACAACGAGGCTGCACTAGCTCCTCGGCCTGTTCCATTGAGTTCAGCTGTCTCTTCGACGAATAGCGTTGCCAAATAGAGGATCGATAGATCCACTAGGGTGGCAGAACCGACATCTGATCGGGTATCCGGTGCAGGAAGCTCGACAACACACCTGTTCCACACAAGACATAGTAAGCAACATCCAGACTCAATGCAAGGCATCGTTAGGTTACACACCGTTGAGCAGAATCGCTGCCTGGATCAGGCCACAGGAAGACTCGACCGATGGAAGTCGCTCCAACGATATCGCTTGACGACCCTAGAAACGAGATAGTCGTGAGCTCGCCGGCAGACTTGGGGACGACGCACGTCCCTTGCGTGTGATTCAAATCAAAAGTCCACAGCTGCACAAAACTTTCACCCTCCGAGCCATGGATAAGCACAGCGATCACATTCAGCTCTTGATTGGCGATAGCCTTGAGCACACTAAATCGCTGCTTTTGGTGCTGCGCGTTTCCTGTTGTTGCTGCTGAATGTTCAGGCGATTCATCAGACATACCAGGCAGCTTGAGTTTGGATTGTGGATGGGCTGGCTGACTCAATTGCGGCGTCTTCGCCTCGAATCGCAGCGACTGCAATAGGACAGAGCTGATAGGTCCGCCACCGAACGGAACATAGTAACCTGTCGGACTATCTTCGTCACTGATGTGCAGCATCGAGTCCGTCGAGATGGAGAGCACGCATTTGCCGTTGAGTGAATAGGAGAGTGCAATAACCGGGCTATCATGTGGGTCCAGCTCTTTCATCACGTTGCCATTGATGACATTGACAATCTTGACGCAGCCAAAATCATCCCCAACAACGATCTTGCGCTCGCGGTCGTCCAAGCATACGGCAGTGATCACCCGTTCGAGACCGGCAGTCTTCCGACTTGCCTCTGAACGAACGATGGGGTCTATCGAAGCCTCGACAATGGAAACGTACTCGTGCGTCTTCCAAAGCATGCCAGTGTCGGCCTTCCAGAGAACCAACTTGGAGCTCGTGGCTCCCAAGATGAGGTTCAGCGTGCTGCAGTAGTAAGTGTAGAAGATGTCCTCGCGATCTTTGACTTCACAGTGATCGTAGAATCGGAGAGACTGGCCTGCAGTGATCATGACGGCGTCGGACGCCGGAGTTTCGGGAACAACGAATATACTCCACATGGTTTGAGACAGACGAGTGCCACCTCCGAGTGGACATGACTGACCGTGATACGTTTGGAGGCACTCCCATGGCTCGGACGTGGATGAGCGGATCACACTTGAGAACACCAAGAACGTATCGCTCCGATCAACTGTCACGAGCTGCCGCTTGGAGTCCACAAACGCAAGGAGCTCCACTGGCGCTTCGTGGCCCCGAAGTCTCGCATCTGTCCTCAGGCGCGTGGACGAAGTCGATTTCTTCCATATCAGCACATGCAGCGTGGTTTCGTCCGAATACGAGTGATACCCAGCGCTTGCCAGCACTTCGACTGCGTTCGAGTAAGCTAGCACCTTGACACCGTTCCCGTGCGCATCAAAAGAGTCCACTTCTTCAGCGCTCTCTGCGTCGACAATCGTGATCATTCCGTCTTCACGTCCAACAACCAGATGTGTGCGATTGATCCATTTGAACACTGCGAGCGCCGTCACCCCGCGAAGACGCTCGTGGACGACCCTCCTGCATTCAGCTCCGCCAGCTAAAGATGATCCCGTGCTGTTCAACAGCTTCTTTCCCGACAAATCCCACAGGACGATCTGGTTGGCTTTCGTGTATGGCTGGTCGTTACCGGCGTTCGGTCGAAAGCAGTCACGCCGATGCATCGACGGGTCTTTCTCTGAGTAGATGCGTGGGAACAACACAGCCGACGAGGCCACAGCCTTGAGCGACGGGATCCACAGGAGGTGCTCGTGCGCGCTTGGCGAGTCGAACCGTCGGATCACCACGGGGTTGCGTGTGTCGGCGAGGCTCCACACGCTAATGTATCCATGCTCGAGCACCGAGCTCGTTACCAACAGTTTCTTCACCGGAACATACTCGATTCCGATCACGATGTGCTCTTGGAAGGCTGTGTGGAGTCGCATGGTCGAGATATGGTGCGGTCCATCGTTGCGGTCAAACTGCAGGCCGTACAGGTACACGACGTCCGAGTTGTGTTCAAAGTAGGCGACGGCGTTCAGGTCGGTTGCGAAGACCATCTGCTGGATGCGGGAGCGGATGTTGTTCAGCGGGGTCTTGGCATCGCGCGGAGGCAAGCTGAGCGGCGCGTACTCCTTGTCGCCGCCGATCACGGGCTCGTCCGTGATGAAGTCGGCTTTGGCGATCCCCGCGTCCATCATGTAGCCTGCGAACTCATCCCAGTCGAGTTCTCCGTCGCCGTTCACGTCGATCGTGTGGAAGAGCTCGATCACGCCGACCACAAAGTCCAGCTGCACGTGCAGATCGGCGGCAACGGTGCGTGCATTAATAAGAGAGAGGATCCAGCTAGATGAAGTTACGAGTGTCGAGTGAAGGGGCTATTGTCTTCTCGTACCTCGGAGTGGATGCGGTCGCGCAGGTTGCTCCTGAGCAGCGCGACGAACTCGCCGAGCTTGAGGCACGTCGAGAACTTGCCGCGCAGCCGCTGCACATCCTCGGTCGTCAGGCTCATCATGACGTCCATGGCGGCAGCGGGTCGTTCCCCCTTTCGAACGAGTGCGCACAGGGGCAAGATGACTGCCCAAATGGGGGAAACTTCAACTTTGGCAAAACGGGGAAGGTCAATCGGACGCGCAAAGTAACCAACTTGTGTTTGAATTGGAGAAGGAATCAGATTTGTTCTCATGTCGATCTGTGTCTGATAACATGGCCGTTGGTGTCACGGCAGCACTTTGGTTGCACGTGCCACCATCCAATGCGATGAAAGTGTATGCTGCATCTCCACAGTACATGGTGGTGGTGGTAGCGTGTGGCATGGTCAGCAACGCCATCGTGCGTGCTATCACACAAATGGCGTTCGTGACTTGCGAGGGTTCAAATCAGATATTGGGACGCTGACAGTGTTGGTCCTGTCACGCGCACCAGCATCCATTCTCGCTCAAGCGCGCTGCATATTCACCCGTGCCTTCGCACCCACGATTGCGTTCGCACAAGTCGCGCGTGTCAGCTCGCAGGTCCACCCTCGTCCCAACCGCTCAGAATGTCTGAGGAACTCGATCAGGTGTGCGCGCTGTCGCAGAGGGAATGCCCTTCACTCCTTCGTGAGTGTGGGTCTTTCTCTGATCTCGGTGCTCAGTGTACCGTGATGTACGGAATGAAATTTGATGGGGCAGCCACCACATCACATTTCCAATTGCGAAGACCAAGCGACACCAATGTCGAACCCGTGGAAGCTGCCGGCGACTGCCGGTCCGACGACCGTGCTAGGCGCAAGTAGCGTGGACGACTCGAGTCGCAGTAAGGCGGCGCCTTCGATGCAGGACCTGATGGATGAGGCGCTGGCGCTCAAGCTGTACGAGGAGGAGTGCCGCGCGTTCGAGAAGGAGCTGAACCCCGAGTACTTTGCCAACTCGAGCGCGTTCGGCAGTGCCCGCGACCGGGACGACGGCAAAGAGATCTACGGCGCGGACAGCTTCGCGATGGAGGCCGGGGAAGATGAAGAGCAGGACGACGAGGCCGAGGTGCGCGCTCAGATGGCCAAGCAGTTGGCCCTCCGAGCGGCGAGCAGCTCTCGGACGTCGCAGGCTCGACAGAAGACGCGGCCGGCTGCTGGCGAGCGGAAGACGGCCAAGTTCGACCGCGACCTGGCCATCGACGACCTCAAGGGGTCGAGCAAGGGCTTCAACGCGCTCCGCGAGAGCCAGCGCAAGGTGTACAAGGGCGAGAAGAACGGTCTGGGCGGCGGCCGCGTCGAGGCGGAGCAGTTCGCGACGATTGAGGGTGTGCTGGACGAGCGCACGACGCGGATTCTGCAGAAGATGATCAACAGCGGCGAGCTGGATGAGGTGCACGGCGTGGTGCGCACGGGCAAGGAGGCGCACGTGTACCACGCCGTGGGCGTCGAGGAGGAGACGCTGCGCGAGCGCGAGCTGGCCGTCAAGATCTTCAAGACGACACTGAACGAGTTCAGCAACCGGCACGAGTACGTGACGGGCGACCGCCGGTTCGACCTGCATTTCCAGAAGAAGGACCAGCGCCGCCAGATCAAGAGCTGGACGGAGAAGGAGTACCGCAACCTGTGCCGCGCGGCCAAGTGCGGCATCCGCGCGCCGGCTCCGCTCGTGTTCAAGGAGCACGTGCTCGTGATGGAGTTCATCGGCGAAGGCGGGTACCCTGCGCCGACACTCAAGGACCTGGAGCTGACGGTGGAGCAGCAGGGCCACATCTACGCCGACATTCTGCAGGCGACGCGCACGCTGTTCCACGTCGGCCGCCTTGTGCACGGCGACCTGAGCGAGTACAACATCCTGGTCTACAAGCAGCGCACGTGGCTGATCGACTTTGGCCAGGCGGTCGACCGCTCGCACCCGGAGCACGAGACCTTCCTCAAGCGCGACCTGCACACGCTGCACCGGTTCTTCCAGCGCGGCGGCCTGCTCGAAGCGAGCGACGAGGAGGTTGGATTGCTGTCGGATGAGGAAGCGTTCGAGTACATTACGGCCGAGTCGACGGACGAGCTGCTTGCCGAGTACGGTCCGCTGCGCGAGCTGCTGCTGCTGAAGCAGGACGCGCCCGCGATGGTTGAGGAGCAGGAGGAGGCGACTGAAGAGCAGGCGGAGGCGACTGGAGAGCAGGAGGAGCCGACCGCTTCAACACCTGAGGAGGACATCAGCGAGCTCAAGCAGGGCGGATCCACCGATCTGCCCAAGCAGGTTGAGCAACCCGCAAGCCAGAGCGCGGCAGCGTAAGCCGTGTAACTCACTGTGTAGCTCTAACTGGTAGCCTTCAGACGTATCGAGGCCACATAATATCATGCATGCCCGGTTCATTTTCTTCTGGTGTGGTCTTGGCGCACCGGAATGTTCTGGCCGACTTCAACTTCACTTCGGCTCGGCTCAGCTCGGCTTGAAGACACCATGCATTTTGATTCGTCCATAAATTCTTCATAAGGTATTATGATTGGTGGAAAGTGTTTGGCTTCGATTGCGCAATGGGGTTTTCGCCTGGCGATCTGTTGCAGGCGGCGCATTTCTGCTCCTGCCGCGGATCCGAGAGCTCGAGCGGCACGATGGCGGCCGCCGTGAGCGCCAAGGTGCTGGCCGAGGTGAACCGCCTGCACTACATCCCGTTGCCCCCGATCACGTTGCAGGCGCTGCTCAAGCGCGGCCCGCGGTTCGCTCCCGCCGTGGCCGAGCACCTGCAGCATAACCCCGCCGAGCTGCAGCAGGTACTTCCGACTAAGATCGCGTTTTTTAAAGCGTACGTCCGTGGGTTAACCAGATGTGGTATGTGCCATGTCTCGGCAGTGGCGGGAGGCGAACGCGCCGCAGATCGTCACGTCGGCGCAGCTACTGCATCGCGAGGTGCCCATCCGGCTCGCGCGGCGCATCGTCGACCTCGAGAACCTGCCGGACGACCTGCCGAACGCGCCGTCCGTGCAGGACGTGCGCTCGCTGCTGCTGCGCAGCTTCGAGGAGCTTATCAAGTGCGTTCGGGAACTTCTTGTGCGTTTTATTGACCTGCCAAGCTAACCCCTGTTGTTCTCTGTGGTGATCAGCTTCCCGCTGCCCATCAACCTCGAGACGGAGCACGAGTTCGTCGAGCTGCATCGCCGACTGCGCAAGGAGCACGTGGGCATGCACAGCGGACTGGCGGCCGCGGTGCAGGCGCTGACGTACGAGCCCAAGGGTCTGACGGAGTCGCTCGATGCCTTCTACGGCTCGCGCATCGGCATCCGCATGCTAGTGGACCAGCACATCGCGGCGCAGACGCCGCTGCCGGGCTTCTCGGGCATCGTGGCCGACCACTGCTCGCCCGTGCAGATCGCGCGTGACGTCATCGCGCAGGCCTCGCCACTGTGGCAGCAGCGTCTGGACGGCGCGACGTTGCCCGAGTTCCACGTCGAGGGAGACGCCGCCGCTGTGTACCGCTACATTCCGCAGCACATTGAGCTCATCCTGGCCGAGGTGCTCAAGAACGCGGTGCTCAACAGCCTCAACTCGGTGGCGCAGAAGGGCAAGGGGGCCACGCCGCCGCCGGTGTCGGTGCTGGTCGCGGGCGGGCCGCACGGCGTGTGTATCAAGGTCTCGGACATTGGCGGCGGCATGACGCGCGCCGAGGCCAACGCACTGCAGTCGTACTACCACGCGGCCGGCGCGGACGCCACGACGATCGCGAGTCCGTACGACCCGGTGGCGGGTGCGCTGGACCGCCGTGTGCGAGGCGCACTCGACTTCTCGGACTCGTTCGGTCTGCGGATCGCGTCGCTGTACGCGCAGTACTTTGGCGGCGCGCTGTCGCTGATGCCCATGGAGGGCCACGGCGTGGACACGTACGTGTACATGAGCTGCCTCACCGGTGCGTCCGAGGTGCAGTAGTGTCGAGTGTGTGGAGAGAACGAACAAGCAACAGGAGGAGAGTGCATGGAACACGGGGAAGCGTTGCGCTTGATTGACATCCAACGGCACGACGGGCCACGCACAGTCACAGGCACGATCAAACAGAGGTGGGGATGGAGGCGATGGGTGGGGAGGACCGGACCGGCTACTGCTTGGCGCCGCCCTGCTCGTCGCGGCGCTTGAGCTTGGAGAGCAGGTTGTGCACGTCCTTCATCTTGGGCTGCTGCGCCGAGTGCTCGAGGATGTACTCGAGGATCTTCTTGCGCTTCGCCTCGGCCTTGCGCAGGATGTTGACGGTCGCAAGCACGTCGTCGCCCAGCGCGTTGCGCACCTCCGGGTACGACCGGTATAGCGGCTCGCTCACCTCGTGGTTGTGCCACGCGTGCTGGTTTGTCACGTGCACGCGCCAGCCGCGCGCGTCCCGCTTGACGCACGCGTTGATCTGTCCTCCATCCATCCGCACATACAACCGTTAAGACCAACGCACTGTATGGTATAGTCCTACCAATGTATCATATACCTGGGCGGGGCACTGGATGGCGCGGTGGTGGTGGTTCGGGCGAGCGCCGGTGCTGCGGTGACGGGGTTTGCCCCCGTGGGTGCACGTGATGGTCTTCACGTAGTGCTGGAAGCGCTCCGGGATGAGCGACGCGTCCCGCGACCGCTCCTTGGCGGGCTTGGCCTGCGCCTTCTTGGCGAGCAGGAGGTTGCGCCGCGTCGACGGCGTCGCCGACCGCACGCTGTAGAGCTGGAACGTGTGCCGCCCGTAGTCGAGCAGGTGCGCGTGGAAGTCCTCCCACGAGTCAAAGTCGCGCCGGTCGAGCTCTGGCACGGGAATGAGCGTGTCCAGCGGCGCCACGAGCGGGCCGGCCGAGCCGGAGGGCGGCGGTGTCGCTTGGGATGTTGTTGATACCGGGATTGTTGGTTCCAGCGACGGGTCCAGCGCCAGCGACGCCGCCGCCAGCACCTCGGCCTGCAGCGCGCCGACGCCCAGCGCCGGCGGCGGGCCTAGGTCGTCCAGCATCGCGGCGGCGGCGTCGCGCTTTCGCCCCGCGGCCTGCTCGCCGCGCGCCGCCATCGCGCTCGGTCGTCGAATGCGGCGGCGAGTCAGCGCCGGTGAAGCACGCAGGCTCGTCGGCACATTGTGCGTGCGTCGGCGTCCTGAATAAGTTGACATTTCGAACCATAGGTTTACAAATACCAAGTATCCCGAGGCAAGTAGAACAGCGACTGGATCACTTGATTAGGTATACCGTCGTATCAGCTCTAGCAGCTCCACAACTGTACGGCCCAGTCAGTGACGTCGCCATGCCGAATCAGCATGACGACGTCGACTGCCGCCTACGGTGCTGCTGCATGAAGAGCGCGACTAGCTCAAGCTCCAGCCGCGCGCCGAGCGCGTCATCGACCTGCCGGAGGTCGGCGGCCCGCACGCGTTTGCGGAATTCCTTGGGGGCCAGTCGTGATACACTCGGGTGATGCACAAGCAACGTCAGCAGGTCATGGATATGGATATCATACCCTGCGTCTCCAGAGTTGAAGCCACTGTCGATGAGCGAGACGAGCAGTTCGCTCCACACGAACTGCACGAGCGATGCGCTCGGACACTGCTCGAGCAGGCTAGTCACAGCCGGCAGTGATGGCAGTGACGCGTCCGGATGACGTAGCTGCGACGTGTGATACACTTCAAGCCAGTCGCTCTCGCTTAGTATCGTCCACTGCTCGACTTCATTCGCGGTCGCCTGTTGTGGGCAGTGGAAGAACCTGGTGGCGCTCGCAATCGCCGACTGCAGTGCAGCATGACTGACATCAGTCGATGCATAGTGGTAGACGTCCGCTGTCTCCGCCGTCTTGGCGACGACGAGCCTGGAGAGGTCGACGTCGAGCGGAGGCAGCACGTCCGAAAGCTCAAGCGGCGGCTGTGGCACCACGAACTCGTCCTGGATCTTGACCCTGGCGTCCCGCAGCGCTCGTGGAGCCTACCAACACAGCGCGCGACTCATCAGATCGCGTTCCGAGGCAGGAGGCGCTTGCAGCAACGCACGCGGCGGCGCAGGAATGCGAGCTGCAGCGGCTGCTCGGGCGTCAAACCGTCCTGGTAGAGCTTGAACACGCTCGGAGCTGTTGGCGCAATGACCTGATCGGAGTCATCGCCGAGATGTTGATGCTGCTGGTGGTCCACTGCTGACGGCGGCGCTGCTGGCGCCAGAAGTAGACTGAAGTTCGGCGCCGCGGCATCTGCCGCCAGCTCCTGGTCGCTCTCGAGGTCGCTCACGTCCGGGTCAGCGCGCTCCTCGACCTGGCGCAGTGCAAGCCTCCGCCGCCCCATGATGGTGTCGAGTCCAGGCAGAATGAAAGACCTGGGTACACTTGCTGCTGTCATAAACGTAAATAATGAAACATGAATCAGTATAAGCTAAACATGTGACAAGATACGCGCTCATATATCGAATTCGCGGATACTTGTGACAAGAAGCCCCAATTTGTGCCCCGATTGGGGCTTACACATGGCTTGTTTTCGGGTTTCGAGCCGGTAATGTTGCAGTCCAGGACGCGGTTAGGGCGACAAAACGAAAAAACCTCGTTGGGTGCTTTTTTCTGCTTGTGCTGACAACCACTTGAAAAATCCATGCGCCGAAGTCGCGATAACGGCCGCTACGCCAGATTTGGAGGGCCTCACGTGCCGCTCTCGTTGCTGCAGTCTGCTGTGTCTTTGCACTGCAATACATTGTTCGGAACATATAGTTCGCGTGCATGCGTGAGCGGTGTGCACGCTTGCCCACGGAGGCGCTCTTTATGATCGCGAGTGAATGACCCAATTGGCCCCTATCTGGCTTGATCGAAGAGTGGCACTCTCGAATGCGCTGGCAAAAAACCTCGGCAAAACCTTACGTTCCAGGTTTTTCTCGAATCTCGGCCAGCTTACTGGATGAGTCCACAGCGCGCTCGATGCTGGCGAATCACCGGTTCTCGAATTTCACCTTGAAAGTAAGGTGAAAAAAGATCGGCTGGCGCACACCATGCCAAAAAACCTCGCGTTTCGCAACCAAACAAAAAAGGCGAGGCCCGCTCGAGGTGCGCTTCTCCGGCGGGGGGTCGCCCCCATACGAGAACCGTCCAGCGCGCGCGTCCCCCCCTCCCCCTCCCTCCCCCCCTCCCTCCGCTCCCAAACCTCGGCTGCGCTTTTCGTGCCACTGGATTGGGGCGGCGGTCGCTCGCTTATTAGTTTTTCTCTTGCGACGTGCGGCCCTCTTCGCTCACTCGGCGCGGCGTCCTCGACCGGCGACGGCAGCGCTTCCCTCCCCTCAGGCTCCGGCTTCGTGGTCGTCCTCCAGTCCTCCCCCTCCCTCCGCTCCCCGCGTTTCCTCTCTCTCGCCCGCGTGGTTCGTGCGCGACTCGTTGCTGTGTCCGGGTATATCCGTCACATTTCGAGTTGGACTACGGCCAAGTACCCCGAAAGCTCCCGGACAGAAGAACACCCCGACGGCGGCAGGCAGCTGCGTCGGCTTTATAACAATTTCGCCCGCAGCTCCGCGTAGATAGCAAGAGGAAGACCGCCGGCCCACCTGACCGCGACACACACTCCAGCCCAAGGGAAACTAGCACGATGCTGCTGTCGTCCATGGACCACCTGAACTACTACGCGATGCCCAAGGAGAGCTACCTGGAGGTCGACACGAGCGGCGTGCACGGCGGCGACGGCTACGGGCTCGGCCCACAGGACGACCTGCAGGTGCAGTACCTGCCTGGCGGCAACAACGAAGAGAACAGCCCCAAGAACGGCACCAAGTCGTCGCTGTACAAGACGGAGCTGTGCAAGCGGTTCTCGGAGTTCGGCAACTGCCGCTACGGAGGTGAGCTCGTGTTCCCCAAGTGTGTGTGTGACTCTACAAGTGTACAAAATGACTTACTCTATCTATCTGTGTGCCACTACTCGACAGCCAAGTGCCAGTTCGCGCACGGTATCGCCGAGCTGCGCCACGTGGTGCGCCACCCGAAGTACAAGACGACCAAGTGCAAGTCGTACTGGGGCTCTGGCCACTGCCCGTACGGCTCGCGCTGCCGCTTCATCCACGAGGAGACGGAGGCGTACGCGCAGTCGCAGTACGGAGCCTCGGGTCTCGGTCTCGGCGGGGGCAGCACCAGCGGCGGCGGGCTGTTCAAGGACCACCTGGGCGGCGGCATGGGCTCGCTCATGATGGCGCCGCCGTCGAATGATCTCTCGCTCGCCGGCTCGTACGGCGGTGTGCTCTACGGCGAGCCGGAGCGGTTCGCGCCGCCGCCGGCCGCGTACGGCGCCGCCAAGGACTACTCGCTGTTTGACAAGACGAACACGTGGGCTCCGGCGCGCTCGCCCGTGCAGGCCGGCAACTACGAGCCGCGCCACTTTGGGTCGCTCAAGCCTGCTTCGCACCACGTGGCGCCTCCCGCGGGTGCGATCGGATCGACGCCGCTGCCTCCTCCGTCGGTGGCCAGCGCCTCGGCGCCGATCTCTGTGCCCGGCGCGGCGCCGCCAGGCTACCCGGACCTTCAAGACGCCATTGACGCGTTGATGAAGTTCTCGCTCACCTCGGACGCGCCGGCCGAGGGCGAGCCGCTCAAGTCGCCGACGCTCGCGGACGCCAAGCTGGCGAAGGCGACGGGCACCGAGTTCGCGCTCGAGTCGGACGAGCTGTGGAAGGATTTCCCGTCGTCGACGTCAGGCTCGGCCCCGGCGAGCACGTCGACGGTCGCGCCGGCGCTCTCGGACAAGCTCGAGCCTGGCCACTGGTCGTCGGGTCTCTCGCTGAGCCTGGAGAGCAACAACTCGCCGTTCGAGCTTGGGACGACGGCGACGACGACCACTACTACTAGCAAGTCGGCGGACGAGGCGAAGCCGGCCGCGGCGTCCTCGGCGGCGACGTCGACGTCGGGCACGGCGAGCGGCAGCAGCAGCAACAACGAGGAGAGCCCGCGCCTGAGCGTGTTCGAGCGCTTCCACTAGGCGGCGGGCTCGGCGGCTCTGGGTGGCCGGGACTCGTGGCTGGCTGGCTCGGCGCGGACGCGGGCGGCCTCGGCATCATCTCGCACTCTCATCTCATCTCGTCTCGATCTCGATCTCGACTCGACGATGAGGCCGAGCCGCTCGCCTCGCGCCTGTATCTATCTTATCTATGGCCCTGTGTCGCCCCGCGGCCGAGCGGCGGGCAGGCCTCGCTCGCGGCCGCCCGCCGCTCGAGACGCGTGTGGATTGTGCTCTTCTCTCGCGCGGACGCCTCGCCGCCGTCCCCCCTATTTACCTCTTTACATATAAATATTACGATATTCGTCGCCGCCGGCGCGCATGGTCATCATGCTCGCGCCTCGCGGCGACACCTGACAAAACGAGTCTGTGCGAGTTGTTTTGCCTACAAATGGCATCCATACACTAAGCAAGTGAGAATGGTTGCTTGTTAGCCCTTCTTGGTCGGCGGGCCTTTGCGCTTCGGCGCCTTGGGCGTCTTCTTGGGCGACGCGCCGACGCCGTGCAACGCCTTGACGCGCGCGCGCTGCTCGGCCAGGATCTCGGCCTGCGTGCGCGGCGCGACCTTCTCCTTGGCGACGGCGATGTCGGGTTTCTTCTTCGGCACCTTGTCCGGCAGCACGACGAGTCTCCGGCGCGCCTCCCAGTCGCGGCAGAAGCTGTGCAATTGGCGAGTGTCAGTGTCAAGTTGAAGTGGAGCCGACAGTATGGCGAACGGCGTACCGGATGATGGCCCAGAGGCTGTGGAACACGGCAATGTGAGTTTGTTCGGTGGTCGTGGAGCAATTGTGTAGCGGTTGGACGTACATGGGGCATGTGAACGCCATGGTGAACACCGTGACGAGCATGATGTTGTCTGGCAAAGCACTCCAGCTCGTTAGGCTGGGGTACTGCTGTAGTGATACGATGCAGAGACGCACTCGTGTCCTGGCCCTGCATGCGGATGATGATGACGAGGATGCCGAGCGCGTACGCGATGCTCAGCACGCGCACGGCGATCTCGACCTTCTTCATGGTGCTCGCGTTCCTCTTTGTATATATAGGCGAGTCGTGTGGATGGCGACTGGCCGCTCTCTCGGCCGTTAGCCGCTGATCTCCGCGTCCAGTATGCAGCTCACGACGGTCTCGAGCGTCGCGCTATAAGCACACGCGACCGGTTCACCTTGACCTGTGTACACGACGATGGCCGGCAGGTGGCCGCCAGTAAGGTCTGCGAGGTCTCCACGCTCCTGATCGTCGAGCTGGTCCACATTCATGCGAACGAACGCTGGGGAACGAACAGCCTGGCCGAGACGCTGGTCGTGGCGATCGCGTCGCACGAACGCTGCCGCGATCGTCTCGAACAGCGGCGCGAACGATCGGCAAGCATTACAGCGCGGCGACACGAGCGCGGCGACGACGAAGCGGCCGGGTGGCAGCTGCGAGGGTGAGGCGACGTCGAGCACCTGCGAAGCGACCGCTTCGTCTGTGTCGTAGACGCGGAGGAAGGCAACAGCATTTCTGTTGTCGCTCTCGTCCAGTCGGCGGTCGGTTGTCGGTGACTGGACCTCGTCGTCGCGCTCGCTCCACCGCTGGAAGCCGTCGGGGTAGTAGCTGTCGTAGGGCAGCGAAGTATCTGCGCCAATGTCCACGCTGAGTGTCCCGAACGCCGTTGCGACGCGGCCGAGAGTGGTGTCCAAGAAAGACGACGCGTCAGAGACGAACTGCGACTGATTGTCGCCAATCATGGCGTCCAATAGCGCTACGCCGGCGAGCGGGAAGCGCTTGGCCGGCTCCGACACCTCAGTGACAACGAGCAGCGTCGGCAGCTGCTTGGCGAGCTGGACGACCGCGAAGGCGTCGCAGAGCTCGCTCTCCTGGAGCGCGGGGACAATCAGGAAGCGCGCGACGTCGCTCGAGGCCTTGGCTTCCTCGATGGCCGCGACTTCCGCGAAGCAAGCCGACAGGTTGGCGAACTCTGGCGCCGACGAGTTGGCGAAGAGCAGCACGTGCGCGGCCGCGCGGCGGTCGAACAGCGCGCTGGCGGCCGCCGCCGAGTAGATAGCGACGCGGCTGAAGCGCGTGGCGTCCATGAACGTGGCCGCACGCGTCGTAGTCCACAGGACGTCGCGCGGCATCTCGTCCGTCTCGTTGCCATACTGTCGGAACACGACCAACGTGGGCATGTCGATTGGATCCACCACTTCAACTTGCTGTCCGGATGTATCCGTCGCATCCGACACTTGTTGTGGCGCAGATTCGACAGATCGTCCGGTGAAAAGTGTCGTATTGGTGGTGCCGACGTACGCGGCAGGCAAATCGTCAGTCTGCGCGAGAGCGGCCACATCACGTGCGGCGACGCCGTCGCTACCGTCGGCTCCAGCGAGAAGCAGCACCACGCGAGGCGTGGCCTGCACGATGGCGGTGAGCTGCTCGCGGGTGTCGATCCACTGGAGCGTCCGCGGCGGCTTCTGGAGCAGTTCGAGTTGCAGCTCAGCACTCGTTCGTCCGCCGCGGTAGAGCGATACACTGTCGCCTTGGAAAACCACGAGCGATGGGAGGCCCGAGACCTGGCGGAGGTCCTCGGGCAGCGCGGACGGGAGGAAGGACGAGTGCGGGTCGGACGCGTCCACCAGTGCGAGTCGCAGGGTGGAAGCCGACGGTCGCAACGCGATCGCAGCATCGGCCACCTCGCTGAACAGCGCAGCGCTACCATCGCGTGTCTGTAGATGATGGAGCATCCTGTAAGACCACGATATGAAGGATGAGGGGGCAGAGAACGTACGGGCGAGTCGAAGAGCACGACGAGCGGGTCAAACGTGGCGCGCGCCGAGGCGAACGCCGTCTCGTTGGGCAGCAGCAGCACGCCGCGCTGCTCTTCCAAGCCGGCGACCTGCACTACCAGCAACACGAGCACGAGGCACAGAGCAGTCATGATGAACACTGCGGCGAGTCGTCCGACCTTTCGAGGCGCCGGTCTGTCTGGGCGTAGTTGTAAGCACAGCAAAAGGCACTTTGTTTCGCATTACCAATGTCGTCATCATTATAAACGCGGAGACAGCTGGAAGACGCCTACAGCTCCTCGTGGCCGGCACCGTGCTCCGAGCCGTCGAGCTCGAACGACTGCGCGTTCTTCTTCAGGAACGCCGACATGGCCTCCACGTCGCGAGCGCCGTCGTACACGATCGGGTTCTGCTTGTCCTTGGCCGGGAAGAACAGGATCGTCGGGAAGCCCTGCACGTCCACGCCCGGGTGGTCCACCTCGTTGGCCGTCGCGTCCATCTTGGCGATCAAGATGCTGTCCACGTCGGCGAACGACTCGGCGAGCTCCTCGTACTTGGGGGCGAGCGCCTTGCAGTGGCCGCACCACGGCGCGTAGAACTCCAGCAGCACGTCCTGCTCCGACTCGACCACGCGCTCGACGAACGACTTGCCGACGATCACCTTGACGGCCTCCTCGCTGTCGTCCTCCGGCTCCGCCGACTTGAGCAGCGGCGTCACGTCGCCAGCGAAGTAGCGAGCCTCAAACGCGACAATGTCCTCAGCAAGACCGTCCGTGATCTTGGCCACGAGGTCCTCGCCCTGGTAGTCGAAGCCGTACTTCTTCATGCCGCCGGCCATGTTGACCAGAATGGCAGCAGGCAGGTCCTCGGCGTTCAGGCCGAAGTAGTCCACGATGCGCGTCTCCGTCAGCGGCATGATGACGTGCACGAGCTTGCCCTTGTTGGCCTTGGCCGGCACCTTCAGCGCCGTCTCGAGGTCGGCCAGGTAGTCCTTCGTCGTGTCGGCGAACACCAGCAGCTGCTCGCTAATGTCACCGCCAAAGATCAGCGGCGCCTTGTCCTGCGAGAACGTGATCACCAGCGGCTTGCTGTTCGCCTTGACGAACTCCGTCACGGCATCCTTCTCGAACTCGCCGTCGAAGATCACCTTGCCCTCGTCGAACTTCTTGTACAGCACAACCTTGTTCACGGCGGCAGCGTCCTCGGTCACCTCCGTGCTCGTCGAAGCGGCGAACACGACCAGGTCGTCCAGGTCGGCGATCTTCTCGAGCTGCGTGCGGGCCTCACCATCCTCGGCGTCGATAACGGCGAACACAACCACGTCGTTGGCCTCCTTGATGGCCTCCAGCTCCTCAGCGGTCTTGACAATCGAGACAGCCGGGCCAGACTTCTTCACGACCCACTTCTGGATCTCCTCGCTCGTGCGTCCACCGTCGTAGTCCTTGACAGCCTCCACGTCACCCTTGAAGAACTTAAGCGTCGGGAAGCCGCGGATGCCGAAGCGCTCAGCAGCCTTGGTCTGCGCCGTCGCGTCCACCTTGGCGATGCGGAGCGGAGGGTCCAGCTCGCCGAGAGCCTTGGCAGCCTTGACGTACTCGGGAGCCAGGTTCTTGCAGTGGCCGCACCACGGCGCGTAGAACTCGACCAGCAGCGTGTCGTGGGCCGCCACCGCCTCGTCGAACGTCTCGTCCGTCAGCACCAGCACACCGTCCTCCTCCTCGAACTCGGTGGCGCCAGACGCGACTGCCGCCACGGCGAACAGCAGCGCCAGCGCCTTGGCTGCACGCTTGATGAACATGGTTGGGATTGCCGGAAGTGCTCGGGGCTTGGTCGCGGAAATCCAAAGTGCCTCATGTTGCCGCGCGGAAGGATACACGCCCCGCTGTGCCAGTTGAACCCGGTGCTCGCAGTGATACTAAAATGGAAACTTCTATATGGAAGACCAAACTCCGCATGCTGCGGTTGTATGTTGAATGACAAGCAAGAGAACTTGAGGTTAGTATGGTCGAGCAAATGTTAGCTGCATAGAAATTCCAAGTGACGTCTGGTGAGGTCGGCCACGTGTCGTGTCGTCCTGACACAAAACCCGTGGCGGACGACGGAAGGCGATTACTAATCCAGACCCGCTGAGTGAAGGCTGTGCGAAAACAAGGTGGGTTCAGCTGCTTGAAATAATTGGGCTCGTATTGCATTTACCGAACACGGTGGAAACTTGAAAATACACTTACAGAATAAGGTACATTTTGTAAATTGAACATGTTCAATTTACAAAAATACCTTGTTCTGTGAGAGAATTTGGTGTTTTCACTGTGTTCGGTAAATGTATTCTTGTGTTTTCACCGTGTTTGGTAAATGTAATTCTCATCTTAGCATGGTTCTGGAAAAAAATTGTGTCTTCACCGTGTTCAGTAAATGTATTCTCGTATTGAGACAGACATTGTAGCGCGAAAAGACGCTAACACAGCTCAGCACCTCGAGCCAGCGAACGGGAGGCCGCCACGTTGGCAGAGGCACCCTGCTTGCGCTATCGCATGGACTGTGATATTAGCGTCCGTCCTCGCTCGATGGTCGAGTCGATGCTGGCCCCATAGGGTGTGCGAATATCTAGGTGCATGTTGCAAGGACGATGCAATGGGTGAACTTCAAAATTCGTCGTTCTACGATCTCTTCGTTCAAATTAGACGACAGTGGCCACGTAGTCGCCGACGCCGATCATGGTCGCGAGCAGCAAACCCTTGATGCGCGTGCTGCGCCGCTCGCGCTTGCGGTCGTAGAATTCGTGGCGGTCGTCGTAGATTCCCTTGGCGTACACGCCGAGCAAGCGGTGGAGCTCGGGCAGCTCCGATTCCTGCAACCAGCCACCAACGTCTCGCTGTTAGATGTGAAGAACATGTCGACTTAACAATGGGAACCCGACCTGTGAGTCCTTGAAGGCGTCCCACGGCACGATCGTGCCTTCCTCGTTGCCCTTGTCAGCGAAGTGGAAGGAGCACCGAACCTTCTCATTGATCTTGGACTTCCAGTCCTCCTCGGTCAGTCCCTTGGCCACGACCTTCATGTGCTTCTTGGGCATGTTATCCACCTGTTCAACACATGCCAAATGAGAGCATATCCATCACACAAAAGCCTGTAAAGCAGCGTACATGTGTCTCGAACAGCTCGGACACGACCGCCTTCTGGGTGGCGATGATCGAGTCCAGGATCAACTTGGCCTCCGCCTCCGTCACGGCGTCGTCCGCGTCGGAGTCGTACAGTTCGAACTGGCCTATTATCACATCAGCCACCATTAGACGTGGTGGCCATTGTTACCCTCAAAGCAGAAGATGCACTCACTTCGGAGCCATTCGGGAGTGTTGCCCTGCTCCACCACTCGCAGCAAACGGTTAACTTGGCCGGCCTCCACCTTGCCTACAACCCCACACCATCAACAAGGCATCACAACCAGCTTGGGATAAAAGAGATCCTACCGTCCTTGTCCTTGTCGAGCAGCTCGAAGGCGCCACCAGCCTGCGTGCACATGTGCCGAGCAAGCTTGAGCTTGATCGCCTCGACGTACGCGAGCCCGTCGGCGCCAGTGGCCGCGGCCTCATCCAGCACCGCGATCTTGGGCTTCCCGTCCAGAGCCACGGCCTCCTGTTCCTTCAAACGGGCAACTGCGCCGTCGAACAGCGCGCTGTATCCGTCCTGCGATGCTGTCAACGAGAAGGCTCGAACCTAGTTGACAGCAGCATCTCGGCTCTCACCTTGTCTACTAGCGCCAGGGAGTCCGAGAGCCCGTTGCTCGATCGGTAGCCGTCGAGCCACGAACGGTAGGCGCCGCCCTGGGCCAGCGCAGTCGGCGCAGGGTTGGTCGGCACCTGCTCCATCAGCCGCTGCACCGACCGGAGCGTCTGCATCTCCAGCTCATCGGCTGCTCACAGCCAAACGGCGATAGTTAGCACCGCCACACCAGACCAAACGAACGGAGGACCGTCCTACCGATCGGCGGCTGCTGGAAGAAACCCGCGAGCCGCGAGCGCGCGGACGCCGCGGAGGTCGAGAAGCGCCGCATCTCGGCCTTCAATTGCCTGCCACACTTGCGGCCCATACAATTGGCCAATCAAATGGAGGTTGTACTGCCATTCTCCGTTTACGTACGCATTGTTTATCAAAAACTGTGAAAATGATACTATTGATATAAATCATTTCATTATTTGGCACAATAAGTCAATATAAACTGTAATATTGGAACCGTAACAAATATTTATGTTAACAATATTTTCCTATATACGCGTACATTCTTGGTGATTTGCGAATCATAGTCAAAAGCGATATGCGGTCAGCAGCTCGTCACCTGTTCGCGTCCCCGCGGCGCTCCTTGTCGACGGCCGCGAGCCGCTTCGCTGTCGTCGGCGAGCTGACGAAGGTACCCACCACCCTCTTATCTATTCCATCCTGCTCTCGAGGCTGGAACTGACGCTCAAGCTGTGCATATCTAGCTGTCGAAGGGAGAGATCCCGGCCGTCGGAGTCGAAGCCGCAGTGACCCACGCCTTCTCGCTCGCCGACACAGTCAGCTTCGCGGCGCTGGCGGGCGACAACAACCCGATCCACACGGACGCAGAATTCGCGCAGTCGTCCGCGCCGGTGGTGCAAGGCCTGCTATCCGCGAGTCTGTTCGCGACCATCTTCGGTCGCACGATCCCCGGAGCAGTCTACGTCTCCCAGGAGCTGCGCTGGCGCACGCCGCTGCTCGTGGACGAGCGCGTGACGGCGCGGATCCGCGTCGTGCGGGTCCGCAAGCGGTTCGTCGACTGCGAGACGGTCTGCAGCAAGGAGAGCGATGGCTCGGTCGTCGTCGACGGCCGCGCCACCGTGCTGCTCCCCAAGCCGGACGTATAACACTCCACATACACATACACACACACACACAGCTGCAACTAGCTCGCGTTCATGAACGGCTCTTCCATTTCGTGGCTTACGATGGCGGCGTTCACTCCTGCGCCTTCTTCTTGTTCGGCGACTCGCGCCAGACAGTCTTGACGGTCTCCGTGATGCCCACACCTTCAATGTTGCAGCGCAGGAAGCCGAGGAACATGATCGCCGTGGCGCCGAGCCACGCGATGCGCGCCAGCTGGCGCGTCGACTTGGGGACGTAGTCCGAGATGACGTTGTTCATGCCCACGTGCGCGTGCGCCGGGATGAGCACGCCGAGCGCCAGGTCCACCGGCAGACACAGCGGCGACGGACTCAGCACAAACGCGGCCGGCACGAGCGCCATGAGACCCACGCTCGTCAGGTGGTACAGCTTGGTCGTGAACGTGGCATTGTCCGCTGCGGGGGTTGGCAAGTATCCGGACCGGTTAGCTCTTTGGCTGACTAGTTTGCTATCCAGCACACAAAGCGTCCGTACCTTCAATGACGCCCGCGAGACCGGTCAGCTGCTTGTTCTCCGTCCACTTGGTCGCCGTGCCTGGCGAGAGATTGGCAAACAATTGGTTAGCAAAAGCCTCAAGACCACCGGAACGAACGAGGTTGCTAAAGCATGAGAAAGCGGGACGTACTCGGGCGAAAGTGGCGCACACCAGAGGCGGTGGTGAGGCGCGGGGTCGCGCGCGACGCCAGAGTCGTGCCCGCGCGCATCAGGCTGCGGTGCATCATGGCCTCCCCGAGTGTTTAACTAAACGAGCCGAGGTGCTGGAGCCTCCGCCGTCCGGTGCGTTCTCTGATGTGGGGCTGCTGGACCGCGCAGAAAGAGGGGGCGGCTCGTCCTTGCGTTGCGCCTGTTGAACAACCACCTGTCACAAGCTGGGCAACGTTCGCGCAACGTAAGCAGTAAAACCTCGCACCTCACCCAAGGTGTTTCGTGGGTCTGTGTCGGCCACGGTGCCGACGTCAGCGGGGTTTGTGTGTGAATTGCGCAAAATATCAGTACCTTCGTGAAATAACAAATGTTCAGATCTGAGTCTGAGTCACATTTTGCATCAGCTCGACGAGATCCAAAAAGGCTCGAACCAGCACTTCCAGGAGCCGTCCCCTGCTCCATGGAGGTGTCTGATGCCGCTCCTGGCTCCCCCAGCGCCGCCGAACCCGCGTCCATCGATCCTCCATCGAATCCTGCGTCGAATGGACCTCCCGCGCCCATCCAGATCCCCATACACCCGACGGACGACCTCATCCTGTCGCCTGCATCTTCCACTCCACGAGACCAGCAATGGCGCAAGGTGACGCGCGACATCGCGGCCCTCGACTTCCTGCAGACCATCCCGATGCGCGCCGAGCCGGAGCTGCTGGCGGCCGCCGAAGCACTGGAGACGCGCGCGCTCGAGCGTCGCCGCAGTCGCCTCGGTTCGGTCTCGTCCTCGTCTTCATCCTCCTCTTCCTCGTCTTCGTCCTCCTCGTCCTCCTCGTCCGACGATGAACCGCCGTCTGCGCTGGACGTGCGCAGTCCGCTGCTGCGCTACCGGTCGGGCGTCAAGTCTCCGCCAGGCTGGGACGTCTTCCGCCTCCACCCGGACGCGCTCGACTCGTACGGACTGTCCAACTCGCCACTGGTATATTGGCTTAAACCTCTATTGGTTAGTGACTGTATCATTCCTACCTAACATCAATTTGGTTTAACTGCAGGTGGGCGAGTCGACGAGCAAGCGGCGGCGCTCGGCGTCCATCGCGCTGTCCGAGCACGGCGGGCACGACCCATGGCACGGCAAGTCATACTACCGGCAGCTGCACGCGACGTGGTGTCCGTGCAGCAAGGAGCGCGACCTGGAGGACCCGCACCCGTCGCCGCCGCCGTACGCGCCAAACTTCCTGGATGACCCGCAGCTGCGCGCAAACCGCAAGCACCGCCACCGGCGCTCGTCCAAGCGCGAGCCGCCGCCGACGCTCGTGAGCAGCCTGCTGCAGCTCGTCAAGCCCGACGGCGTCAAGGACGAGCTCAACTCCAAGTTCGAGAAGAAGCACCCGTGGCTGCAGGACTCGGGCTTGTCGCTCAGCAAGATCCGCAACCTCAAGAAGGAGACACTGCAGTCGTGCCAGCGGCTCGACCTCGAGGTGGCCACGGGGGCCATCGCGTGCCTGCTCTTCGAGAAGCTCGTGCTCGCGCACTACGTCAACAAGGCCAACCGCAAGCTGTACATGTCGGTCTGCCTGCTGCTCGCGGCCAAGTTCAACGAGCCGAAGGGCGACGTCATGATGAAGACGGTCATCAAGAAGATCCTGGCCGACATCGACCAGGTCCACTCGCTCTCGGCGAGGCTCGTGCTCAAGGCCGAGTTCATGGTCTACGCGCAGCTCGCCTTCAACCTGCACGTCCCCATCGCCGAGGTGCAGCCGCACTTCACGCGCCTGCTCAAGTTCATGGACAGCAGTCCGCGCCAGTACCTTGAGCCCGAGGTCTACGACGACTACGCAACGCAGCTCGCGCTCGAGGAGCAGGCCATGCGCGCGCGCGACGACAGCGGTGCGGCCGCGGCGGTGGCGGCGCTGCATGCGGCGGAGGCCGAGACGCAGGACGAAGCCATGGACGCCGAGCCGCTGCTGAGCGACGAAGAGGACCCGCGGCAGGCGCGGCTGGACCAGGAGAGCGTCGCGAGCGAGCCGTCCGTGCTCGCGTCGCTGGCGCAGTGGTGGCATGGAGGGAGTAATAGCTAACGGGCTTTTACACAGATTAGACGGTCGACATTTACTCGAAGCCGAGCAGTAGGTTGCTCGAGCCTTCGCCGTACACCTTGACGCGTTCGAACAGCGCGTCGGCCACGTCGGAGCGCCGCGAGGCGTCGTCGAGCGAGAGCGGGAGCCGCTCGTGCTGCCGGCTCTGCTCCACGAACTGCTGCATGTCGGCGCGCGGCACGTACACGGTCTGCGGCTGCTCCGTATCGCTGTTGAGCAGCTCGACGCGGAAGACGCCCTGCTTTGGGACGTGGAAGAGCGAGACGAAGAAGGCGACGAAGTGGATGGTGCGCACGCCCTGGTACCACAACTCCTGGTCGAGCAGCGATCCCTTAGTTGGAGCTACCGAGCCACCGCCATCGAGCGTCAGGACGTCGGTGGACGCTGCCGTTCGAGAGGCTGGCTGCAGTGCGCGGAACTCGCGCTCGAGCTGGGTGGAGGAGCTGCCGACGAACTCGTTGCCTCGCCTCGCCGCCGTCGTCCGCCGCTGGCCCGTCTCCTTCTCGAGCTCGCTCACGAACCGCTCCTTGTGGACTGTGCCGCCACCTCCTCCGCCTTTGAACGGGTCGCGCGGCCGCTCTGGCCGCATGGGCGTCGGCAGCGCGCCTGTCATTCCCCGTGGAGTCGTCAGCCGCGAGCGGGCCGTGGTCGGCGACAACCCGCTGCTGCTCGTGACCGCCAGCCGCTGGAACTGCTCGAGTTGCTCGACCTTGGCCTTGAGCTCCGCGTTCTCGCCCTGCGCGGCCGCGAGCGTCGCTGCCATCGCCGCCTCCACTGCCTCGCGGTCTTCCAGCAGGCGACGCACGGCCGCGTCGTGCAGGTTCTGACTGCTCTCGGCGTCCTCCACCGCTGCCTTGGCGCTCGCCATCTCCGTCTCGAGCTCCAACACGCGCTGCTGGTCGACTGGGAACGCCTCGGTACTCGCAGATGCCTGGAGCAGCGCGTAGAGCTCAGCCATCGACGACGCCGCGCTCTCTCGCCGTGCGATCAGCAGGCGTGTCGCTCGCTGCGTCAGCTCGCGATACGCCCACATGGCCGCCTCGATCTTGTCGCCTTCTGCCAGCAGTGATGGCGGCGGAGATGATATAATCGCGTCCTCGTGGCCGAGAGTGTCGAGCGAGGCGGCCAGGAACTCCTTGAGCGCCTTGAGCTCCTTGACGCACGCGAGCACGGCCTGCGTGACACCCATGGGGACCTCGCCGCTCGTCATTGGCGCCGCAGAGCTGGCCGCGAACGCCGACGGGTTGAGTACGTCAGTGGCCAGGCGGATCGCGCGGTAGATGGTGCTGGTCGCCGTCGCGTCGCGCTTGGCGAGCGCTTCCAGCAGCATGGCGCGTGCCTCGGCAGTGGCTCGGACTGCTTGTTCGTTGCTTTGATCGGCCGACAGCTTCGCTTCTTCGGCGCGAACTCCAGCGATGAACGCGAGTTGTCTCGCGTGCTTGGTCATGACGCTCGTCAGCTCGGCCTTGTACTTGCTCTCTGCGACGGCCTCGACCATCTCGAGCTTTCGCTCCAGGCCGTCAACTCTGGCTGACGCGTCTTGCAGACCCCGCTCGATGTCGAGAGTGCGGACGGCGCTGATCTCTTCTCGTTCCATGGTTGAGGTCTCAAGTCGCTCCACTCGCCGTTGCCAGGTCTTGAGCTGTGTCTGCACATCTTCCGCCTGCTTCGCGGCGCGCAGTTCGGCCTGCCGACTCGCCGACTGCTTGCGCTGCTCGTCTTGCACGAGGACTTCAGCCGCGAGCAGCTTATGGTAGATTTCGATGCGAATTGCGAGCATGTCGGCGTCGGAAAGCGTGCCTTCCAGTTGATCAGTCGAGCAGATGCAGTGGTCGAGAAGGAATGCCTTCTCCTCCCTGAGCACGTCCACCTCACCCCCGTCGAGGCTGATCGCATCTTGCTGAAGCCCGAGAAGCCTCTGGACGATTGATGTGCGAGCCGCCAGCAGCGCGTCCGAGCTCCCATCGCCCTCAACCAGCCCGAAATCGCGGAGCTCAGCCCACTCTTGCGTTTCCCGCGCCCTGACAACCTCCTGATGCTCACGAAGCTGGTTCTCGGCCAGTTTGACTCGACTGTCGGCCTCGATCAGCTGCTGCTGCATGCGTTTCTCGCTCTCGGCCAACTGCTGCTGCACACGCTCGTCCGTCTCCATGGCCTGCTGCCACGCGCGATGCTCCATGTCGGCGACGTACCGCTTGGTTCGCTGCTCGACGTCGGCCACATGCTGGTTCAAGCGCGAGATCTGCGCAAGCAGCGCCTCCAGCACCTTGATCCTCGAAAAAGCGCGCGCGTTGCTGGTGCTGCTGCCGCCTTCAGCCTGGTCAAGAGCGAATGCCAGCTCGTGGTTTCGCAGATACACCTTCTCCTCGTCGAGCGCCGCCTCAGCCTCACGCTGGAACGCGGCGAGCTGTTCCGAGAGTCGCGCCTCCGTCTGTGCCGCTTGCTCCACCTGCACCTCGAGCGTGCGCTTGTCGGCTTCGACGGCCGCGGCTTGCAGCTTGAAGGCTTTGAGCTGCGTCTCGAGCGCCTGTTTGTCGTTCGTCAGGTGCTCGAGCCGGTCTCCCAGCTGGCGAGCGGCTTCTTCCAGTCGAGCTTCCACAGCTTTGCCCTCTTGAACTGCACGCTCGATCTGCTGTTCGAAGTGGCGCTTGTCAGCCTCCAGCCGAGCCTCAGCGACAACCAACTGCCGCTTGGACTCGTCGCGATGCGTCTCCAGCATGCGCTTGTCGTCCATCAGCCGCCGTCGATCGTCCAACAGTTTCTCGTACACCGCAAGACGGGTCGACGAGCTGATGATCTCATCGCCACCGTCGCTGGGGAGAGTCAGCAGCAGCCCGTGCTCACGGAGGAATGCGGCTTCGCTCTTATCTTCCTTGTCCCGAGCGCTCTTCTGCCTCCGCATCGAATCCTGCCGGGCGATCAGCGTCTCCAACACCTCGACGCGCTTCCGACGGCCAGGTGACGATGGGTTGCCGTCGGAGTCTAGCTGGAAGAGCAGCATACCTTCGCTACGCACCTCCTCGAGAACCTCTTGCTGCGCCTGGTGCATCCGCGCGACGTCTTCCTCGAGCTCCGAGTTGATCGTCTTGAGCTCGGCGAACTGCTTGACGAGCTCGATCACATGCTCCCCGAGTTCGTGTGGTGGACAGGCTTCACGCGCGTCGGGAACGAGTGCGGCTTGCAGCGACACCACGAGCGCTGAGAACTCGGCGAGAGCCGCCGCGATGTTGTCGAAGCCTGTCAGGATGCTCTCGATGCTGGATGGCGCGTTGTCAGAATCTGTCGTCGGTCGAGCAACGGGTAACGACTGACGGAGAATCTCGTGCACGGCCGCCGCGATCTGCGGCAGCTCTGCAGCCGTGTCCTCAAGCTGGAGCAGGCTCTGAACCTGCGACAGCGCGGTCAAGTGATCGCCCAGACCGTTGGCGAGCGCTTCAACGTCAGTGAACGACAACGCCGGAAAGTTGTGCGAACGGAGCTGGTTGAGCAGGAAGTCGTAGTCCTGCAGGTTCCGAGCGACGTCGTCGATCGTGGCGAAGACCGACAGAGACGCGCGGATCGCATCTTCGCTTCTCGCCAAGGACGTAGAAGACGCCGAGGTCATGTCGCTGCTAGAGTGAGCCATCAGTCCGATGCACTCACTCGAGCTGGCACAGTCTTGACTGCTACCGCTGCCACCATCTCGCCCACTCCACAATGTCAGTCTGTGCATGAGCCGCTGGAGGATCGCGATGCTCTCGAGGATCGACAGCAGATCCTGTCGTGGATCCCGCAGATGGAACAGTCGGCGCGCGAGGGACAGCAGCGCGTGGTAGTCTCTCACGACGCACGAGATCTCCGATCCGACGTCCGCAAGCTTACGCTTCCCGGCAACCTTGCTAACCAGGTGCGCCGTCTCGGTGATGAGGCGCTGGTGGTCGCTCATGACGAGAGAGATGTCGAGCAATGAGTCGGCCAGGAACGCGGACGGTGAGCCTGACAGCGTCGAGCTATCAGCGCTAGCAGCTGACAATAGGGGCGGGTCGTTCTCGCCGTCGTGGCCATCGCGCTGGGTCTCCAGCTCGAGCGAGTCAAAAGTCGGCGGCATCGTGACGTCCACAAGACCCACGGTCGGTGTCGGCGTTCGAGTCAGCGAGTGGATCGATGCGAGACTCGCACTGTTGCTGGCATCGCCTCGAGCAGCACTCGCCTCCCTCTCTTCCTCGAGAACACCCTGCGCAAACTCGGCCATTGCCTTGAGCTCGTTGACAAACGCGATGATGGCAACCACTTTGCTGTGCAGCGTCGGAGCCTCAATAGCGCCAGTGTCTTCTCGCCGTCGTGGACTGCCGAGTTGCGGCTGCAATGTCTCGAATTGATGAATGACGGACATGAGCTCATGGATCGCGACAAACACGTCGACCATGGGCAAGCGACTTGTGTCGCCACCCGCCGGTAGGTCCAAAACGCGCATACAATCGTCGACAAACGTGGCGAATTCGCGCAGCATCTCCGTGACATCAGCCGTGCGAATATAGCTGGTGGGTTGGTCACTCGAAGTCAGCAATGACGACGAAGATCGACCGATTGGTGCTTGGTAACGGAGTAAACCAGCCTTGAACTCGTCCATTTGTCGGTTCTGAAGCTCGCACTCGTCCAGCAGCAGCGTGAGATCCGACAATGAACAGAAGTCGCTGCTGCCAGTCACGTCTCTCGCTCGGGCGAGCACCGCGTCGACCTTATCGAGTAGAGTTTGAAGATCGTCCAGAGATTTGACGTCACCACGCTCGGAGCTGGATTTCGCTGCGTGCATCAGACATTCGTACTGCTCCATCACGTTGACCACGTGCTGACGTCGATTCGAGCGCTCCTCTGGATCCTGCGACGACAACTGCAGCTTGTCGAATAACTCAAAACACGACTCCAAGAGCTCGACACTCGACACCTCGTCATTGTCGGAACCAATGCTACTCGTCCCGATAACAAGCCTTTGAACGGTCGAGTTCAGGAGATCGAGGTCGCTACGCATCTTGGCAACAGATGCCGACAAACCGCCAGTCAACTCAGAGTCAACATTGGTCGAACCCTCGTCGCGGCTGAGATCCGTCGAGATGCGATCATAGTCAACGAGACGAAAGCAGACGTCGCTAACAGGAAGGATTGTCGGCAAGAGAGACGCACTGGGGCTCTGGAAAGGCTGGCAGCAGCAGCGCATGGCGAAATAGCTTTTCACGCAGTCCAGAACGTCCTGTTCGCTCTCCCACACAAAGTCCGACAGGTCCGCTAGCTTTAGCCGGTGCTCTTCCGCCAGGTACGTCTCGATCTGTTGGCGGAGCAGCGCTAGCAATTGCTCGGACGATCTGGGACCAGTGCTAGTGTCTCGTATGATCTTCAGCTCTGTAGAATGACCATTTCAAGATCGTTTCGATCAGTACATCAGACACATTCAGCTGACGAGTTGGTGCCAAATAGTTAGCAGCATCGTACCTTTTCGGATACTTGCGATGATCGCATTCTTGTCCAGCAGGGCGTCCTTAGCTGACATGAGTTCGAGATGCTGCGTTGTCATGCGCGTCTCTAGTAGGTTGATGGTTCGCATCAGTTCGTCGATGCGACTCGTAGCTGCGACCACCTTGTCCGATTCGATCGCCAACGTGCTCTGCATTGCCTGGACAGCGGCAGCGTGGTGCTCATCCTGAGCTCGTGATCGTTCCAGCAGTTCGTTGACCTTGAGCAAATGTTCTTCGGACAGTCTCAGCCGCATCACCTCGTTGCTGTGGTCGAACTCTTTCATGAGTTGCTCCAGTTCAACGCGATGGCGATCGATCAGGAGAGCGTTTTCGTCCCGAACGGACTGAGCTGACACGGCTAGCTCCTGCTGGTGGTTCTCCACTGACAGTGCGTTGATTTGATCCCATTCCTCGCGATCCGCCCGTGCCTTTTCCATCTGCTCGTCCAGGAGTCGCTTCACCTCAGAGAGCTCGCGAACGAGCTTCGACTGTCCGACGGCAGCGCCATCGCGCACGGTCGCGACTTCAGTAACATAGGCGGCGAACAACCGCGCTTCATACTCGGCGTTGAACATGCAGAACCGTTCGTACTCCTCGCGCTGTGCCAGCAATCGAGTCCTGGTGTCTTCCGAAGCTACTCGGTTTCTCAGTGCGCGTAGCTCCTCACCCTCCATGCGAGCAGCTTCATTGAGTTCCAGCAGGTGAACGCGCTCGTCTTGAGCAGTCTGGCGCAGTTCGTCCTGCTCTCTCAGCAGTCGATCCTTGGACGCCGCCTCCTTGAGTCTCTGCTTCTCCAACAATCTGTCGCTCTCGCATTGAGCATGTTGGTACTCTTCCTCCAGTTGTCGAGTCCGCGCAGTTCGTTCGTCAACGCATTGAGCCAGCTCGAGGATCTCTGCGTCTCGAGTCGCCAGCATCCGTTTGAATTTGAAGGTGTCTTCGAAATGCACTGTTTGTTCTTGCCTCCGCAACTGGTCGATCTGGTTGTACGCGACGTCAAGCAAGTTAAGACTCCTCTTCAATCGGTTGCACGTGATGCCGCGCTGAGTCACTTCCAAGCGCAGCTTTTCGATTTCAACAGTCGCCTGTTTGATCTCCTGTCGAGCCTGTTCCGAGATCGAGTCAAGGCGAATGTTGTCCGATTTGAGCTGCTCCAGCTGCTGCTCGCGGTCCAACAGCTCCTGCTTGAGCACCACCTTCTCCTCGTTCATCGAAGCGACCACAAGCTCGTGATCGCGTGTCGTTCGAGCGATGTCATCCTGCAGTTGACGTTTTTCGAGCTGAAGCTGACGTGAAGCTTCTTCGTGTTTGATCACCTCCATATCTAGCTCCTTGACGCGGCTGTCAACGGAAGCACCGGATCTCGTCAGGCTGTCGATAGCAGCACTTTGCTCTCGTACTTTTCGCCGCGACGCGTTCAGCTCCTCTTCGAGCGCCGCAACCCTCCCTTGGAGCGCACGTTCTTCTGCCTGGAGCTTCGTCCGTTCTGTTCGCTGCTCTTCCAGCTCTTGCGACGCGTTCTTGTATCGCTCGTCGACGCCTTCGAGGTACTTGGCCATATCGCGAGCAGCTGCGAGCTCCAACGTCAATAAGTGCTTTTCAGACCGCAGGCGCTCGTCCTTCTCCGAGATTGTTCGCTCCAACAACCGAAGAGATCTCGCTTGAGAATCATCAATACGCATCGCGTGACACTCGACCTGCTCGCGCAGAGCCTGCGTCGCGTGGTTGAGGTTGCCGACCTGGATTTGCAGCCGTTGTTTCTCAGTTGTCACCGACTGTTTATCTCTTGTGAGCATCACGATCTCCTGCTCTTTGACTGACAGCAGATCGCATGTCCTTTTCAGCTCTTCGGCGCCATTCGCAGCCTCGAGCTTCAGCAGGTTGATGCGGCGTTGCGCTTCATCGGCCTGGCGACTGGCAATGCCGAGTGACCCTTCCAACCTTTCGATCGTCTGCTGGCAGAAGTCGTTCTTCTGCTTGAGGTCGGCCACACTACCGTGCAGGCGACGGATCTCGCCGTTCTTGAGCTCCATCTCACCCTCTGAGTGCTCCAGCTGCAGCTTCATATCCATCTGCATGCGCTTCATCTCGAGCCGCAGGTTCTCCATATTGAGTCGCATACTCTCGACCTTGAGTGTCGTGTCCTCCAGCATTCCTTCCTTCTGGTGCATCGACTCCTCCACCATTGAGAGCCGGCCCGACTCGAGTCGCAGCGCCGCCTTGGTGGCTTCAAGTTCCTTGGCCTTGGACGACAGCGATTCGGCCGTCAGCTCCAGAATCTCCGTCTTGGTGTTCACCGTCTTGACCGTGTCGAGCAGCGAGTGGCGCAGCTTGTCGACTTCTTCGTCGCGGCTCTTGATAACCAGCGTCAACTCGAGGATCGTGCTCGCCTTGACTTGTCGGTCGTCTTCTGCGGATCGCAGTGAACGCTGGGCATCATCCAGCAGCTTGCGGGACTTGAGCAGCTCCTCATCAAGTCGTAGGAGGTACCCTTCCCGCTCCGAGATCTCCATCCCTTTGCGCGCCATAGCCTCGTTGGACCGTTCCACATAGCCGGCGTACTCGATGCGAAGTGCTTCTTTGCTAGTGTCCAGCTCGAGAATCTGCTCTTGACACCGCTCCAACTCGGAGACTTTACCCTCGAGTTGCTTTGCAAACTTCGATTCTTGCTCCTGCAGAGTCGACTCGAGGACGAACACCTTGGCAGCGTGGCTCTCACGGAGCTGATTCACAAATGTCTCGTGTGCTTTTGCGGTCATGTCAAGTTGTTCCCTCGTCGACTGCTTGAGCGTCTCCATGTCCGTCTCATACCCTAGCACCAGCGAGTCGCGCTCTCGCCGATGGTCTTCTTCCATCTCTGCCACCTGGTGCGCGTGCTTGGTCACTAGCGCCTCGCGGTCAAGCGTAGCCAGATCGATTGTTCGCTGCAATTCGATCTCATGACTCGTCGACATGACTCGCAGCTTCTCTTCGTATTGACTGGTAGCGTCGGTGAGGTCAGTCGTCGCCTTCTCGACAAGATACTTCACATGCACAGTGTGTGCTGCAAGAGTTGCGGATGCGTCTCGATCGAAAGTGTCTTGCATATTTTGAATGTGCGATTGGTAGTCGTTGTGCAGCATTGCGAGTTCGGTTGTGTGACTAGCATTGGCAGCTTGAAGAGATTCGCTCAGCACACTCGTCTCTTGAACTCGTCGCACCTCCGAACGAAGCACCTGTTCTTCACTTAGCATATTCAGACGCGCGATTTCTTCCGCTGAGGCGTTGTTGATCCGGGTACATTCGTCTCTTAACGCTGTCCGAAGCGCAGCCAGCTCCGCGTCCTTCATCTCCTTGAGTTGATTGAGATCCTGGCTGGCCTTTTCCATCACTGCAGTGATATCTGCCGCAGATCCGTGTTTGAGCATGTCGATTTCGCTTGTCAGCGTGGTTCGAACTTGGTCCAACTCTGCTGCAGAGGTATTCCGAAGTTCCGCGAGCTCCTGCTCTGATCGGTCCCGGAGAACCTCGTACTCTGAGGCTGAAGTCGCGCGTAGATGCTCGAGTTGCTCGGTAAGAGAAGCTTCGAGCCCCTTCAGCTCTACTCGCGCTGCTTCCTGCGCCGCTGCAGCCTTCGCATCGCTCGATTCTTGAAGCTCACGGAGCTTATCGTTCGATGCTGCTCTCAGTTGTTCAAGCTGTGTCTCATAGGAGCTCCCAGTATCGCGCAACTTGTCCTCCATGCCGTGGATTTGGATCTCAAAGGCTGTTCGAACATCCCGCAACTCCTGTGCATGATCCTCCGCGACTTTCGCCTGCTCGTTCGCTTGAGCCTCCGTAAGAGCGACCATTTCTTCGGCGTTCGCGTCCACTGTTCTCTCCAGCTGTTGCATCCTGGATAAATCAAGTGTTTCATCAGTATGTGTACAAGCATTCCAAAATGACTGCGACTTACATCCGACTCTGGGCTTCGGCGTGCTGTTGGCGAAGCGCAGTGATGCCCGATGACAGATCGTGAAGAGCGTTTCTGCCAGATCACGGAATAATATCAGTCACAATCCTGCTGTCCATCAAGCAGATTGGCAGTCATAACGAACGTTGTCTGCAGGAATGAATCGGAAATGAGCGGTAACTCGCTCTGGATGACCTCGGTATGCTGAAGCGCCGCTGTCGAGATCTCAAAGAACTTGTCATTGTCGGCACAGAGCGCGTCGAAATTGATGCGGTAGAGTTCCTCCGCTGCCAGCAGGTTCTCTTGGACAGACTTGAGCCTCGCTGGCGTCGTCAGTGAGTCTGGCAAGTTGCTGCCTGGCTCACTGGTGGCTGGTTCCGAGGAGGATGCAGCGAAGAACGCCAACAGGTGTGGCCGATCGCTGTCCACCGCCGGACTTCGTGGGGTACTCCATGCTGCTTTGGCAGTCGGGCCATCGATATCATCGCCATGGTATGTTGGCGAGTTTTCTACATGCACGATTGTTGTCGCCTTGCTCGATGGCCGGCGTGGAGGAATTGGGATCGGAGAGATCAGATCTCGTTCTTGCGGCGACGCCACAGAGCCGGAAAGTGCTTCGTTTCTGGTCGATTCTGGTGTGCGGCGATCGATTCGCGGGAGAATGGTAGACCCGACTGTCGTAGGAGACGACGGCTGCTGGTTCTTGGCTGCAGGAGGATACGCCTTGACTTTCCTGCCGTTCCCAACCTTCGGCGGCTTGGACGCCGAGCCTTTGGCGCGAACAGAGTCCGCCATGGCCCTACCGGACACCCACCTTCGGCTTTAGGTTGGCGCCGGTCTTGATGGGTCGGGCTGTTAATATCATATCGGGAGCGGTCGCGGTGTATCGTCGAACTCGAGAGGTTTCAAACCGTTACCAATGTTGCTTCAACACTGCGGGCACCTCATGCATCCACTACTTCGATGGATGCCGCATCGTATTGAGGTTGTCAGTGCCACTTGAATCTCCACACAGACGATTTCCTGCGGCCAAATTCAACCAGCTGCACGGCTCTATTGTGTAATATTCGATCGATCCTGTACAGAATGAGCGCGAGATCCGCGTCCAATTCTACGACTCATTCGAAACGAACGATATCAAGGATTGTGAGACGACACTGAAGAATGCCAAGGCGCGACTCCGACCTGCTGACTCGCACCATAACCAAACTTTACGATCTCGTGCAGTACCGCCGATTCGTCATGCAGGTGCTCGAGGATCAAGCGCAGATCGAGATTAAAGAATGCAAATTGCACGTGCTGCATTATGGAGCTCACTTCTTCTCTAAGAAAGTTCCGATACTACCTGTGCGGCTACTTTGTCTGAGATTCCTGCAGTAAGGATGAACACATGGGGACTGTTAATGGTCGGCTCACCTCGATCATTGCGTACCGCCGATGCATTGACGGAGTCGAGGACTGCAATTACGCCCATATTGGACTACTTGACTACACTCCGCTCAACTCGATCCCCAATCTGCCTTTGTCTCCTCGACAACAAGCACCTTGTCGGCGTCTAGTTAAATCTTGAGCGATCAGTTGAAAGGCGTCGTTAGCGATGACGGCAATGCACCTTCTCGCAGAAATGAAGCTGTGACGATCCTCAAATACCTTTTGAGCAAGGACGAGTCAGATACCGAAGTACCGTCGTTCGTGAGCGATAGTGGCAAAAGGAGTGCACGACCTACGTTGAGCTGCACTCGTTCTGATCTAATCGAAGACAGCAGCGACACACTTTCGTCGATCACATATATTTCGTCACACAATTCTTCAATGCAACGTTTGTGCAGCATGCATGAATGGACCCCGTGTGTGCTTGTTGTCAGTGAGACGAACGTCGACACTAGTCGGACATGTTGCGCAATATTTGGATGAGTTTCCAAGCAACC